>JAGDQO010000823.1:0-302916 GCA_018342035.1 Solanum appendiculatum
AAAATCCCCTAAAAAAGCCAAAAGCCTTAAACCTTAAACCCTAATAAATCCTAAAAAACCCTAAACCCTATACTCTAAGAAACCTTAAATCCTAAACACTATACCCTAAGCCCTAAGAAACCCTAAACCCTAAATCCTATGAAATTCTAAACCCTAAGATACCCTGAATCCTAAAAAACCCTAAAAAACTTTTAAAACCCTAAACCTAAAAAACCTTAGAAAACCCTAAAAATCTTTAAAACCCCTAAAACTAAAAAAAAACCTAAATCCTAAGAAACCTTAAACCCTATAAAACCCTAAGAAATCCTAAATCCTAAGAAACCCTAAACCCTAAAAAACCTTGAAAAATCCTAAACCTAAAAAACCCTAAAAGTGCTAAAAAAACTTAATTAACCTTAACTCTAAACTTAAAAAATCCTAAAGAAACCCTAAGTCCTAAACCCTAAACACTAAAAATCCCTATAAAAATTCTAACCCTAAACCCTAAAAAACCTAAAAAACTCTTAAACCCTAAAAAACTCTAAACACTAAAAAACATTCTTAACCCTAAACCTTAAACCCTAAACCCTAAACCCTAAACCCTAAACCCTAAGAAACCCTAAATCCTAAACCTTAAGAAATCAAAAAATCCTTAAAAACCCTAAAAACCTTCATCCTAAAACCCTAAGCCCTAAACACTAAAACACCCTAAAAAACCCAAAACCTTAAATCCTAAACCCTAAGAATTCTTAAACCCTAAAAAATCCTAAACCTTAAATTCTAAATGCTAAACCCTAAACCCTTAACCTTAAACCATAAGTCCTGCGAAACTCTAACAAACCCTAAACCCTAAGAAACCATAAACCCTAAAAAAAACCTAAACCTTAAAAACTCTTTAAAACACCCCTAAAAGATTTTAAAACCCTAAACATAAAAAAAAAAAACCTAAGCCATAAACCCTAAAAAATACTAAAAAAAAATTAACCAAAAACCCTAAACCATAAAAAACCTATACCCTTAACTCTAAGACCTGAGAAATCTTAAGAAATCCTAAACCCTATAATCTAAGAAATCCTAGGAAACCTTAAACCCTAAAAAACCCTTATCCTAAGAAACTGTTAAAACCCCTAAAAACCCTAAACCTAAAAATCCTAAAAACCCCTAAACACAAAACCCTAAGCCTAAAGAAGCCCTAAGGAACCCAAAGAAGTCCTAAACCCTAAACCTTAAACCCTAAGAAATTCCCTAAAGCCTAAAAAACCCTAATCCCTAAAAAACCTTTAAAAACCTTTAACCTAAAAACCCTTAAAAAATTTAAAACCCTAAACCTAAAAAAAACATTAAAAAACACCCTAAGCCTTAAATCCTAAACCTTAAAAAACTCTAAACCTAAAACCCTAAACCCTAACCCTAAGCCCTAAGAAAACCTAAATTCTAAACTCTAAACCCTAAACTCTAAGCCCTAAGAAACCCTAAACCCTAAGAAACCCTAAATCTTAAACCCTAAGATACCCTAAACCCCTAAAAAAACCATAGAAACCTAAACCCTAAAAAACCATAAAAACACTAAATAAAAACCTTAAAAACCTTTAACCTAAAAAATACTTTACAAACCTTAAAACCCTTAAACCTAAAAAACTCTTAAAAAACCCCTAAACCCTAAAAACCCTAAATCTAAAACCTAAAACCTAAAACCCTACACCATATGCCCTAAGAAACCCTTAACACTAAACCCTAAACTCTAAACCCTAAGAAACCATAAGAAGCCCTAAACCTTAAATCCTAAACCCTAAGCCCTTAGAAATCCTTAACCCTAAACCCTAAAAAACACTAAGAAAACCAAAACCCTAAGAAACCTTAAACCCTAAGCTCTAAGAAACACCAAACCCTAAAAAACCCTAAAAACCTTCAAAAACCCAAAACCCTTAAAGAACCCTAAACCTAAAAACCCTAAAAAAAAAAAGACCTAAGACTTAAACCCGAAATCCTAAAAAAAACCCAAACCCTTAAACCCTAAACTCTAAATCCTAAGAAACCTAAACCCTATACCCTAAACTCTAAGTTCTAAGAAACCCTAAACCCTAAGAAACTCTAAACCCTAGAAACCCTAAATCCTAAGAAACCCTAAACCCTAAGAAACTCTAAACCCTAATAAACACTAATTCCTAAGAAACTCTTAACCCTAAAAAACCATAAAGAAACCCTAAACCTAAAAACACCTAAAAACACTAAAAACCTTTAAAATCCTAAACCTAAAAAGCCCCAAAAAAACCCAAATCCTTAAACCTTAAACCCAAAACTCTAAGAAATCTTAAATCCTAAAACCTAAACCCTAAGCCCTAAGACCTAAGCCCTAAGAAACCCCAAACCCTAAGAATCCTATGAAACCCTAAGAAATCCTAAATCCTATGAAATTCCAAACCCTAAGATACCCTAAAGCCTAAAAAATCTAAAAACCCTATACCTAAAAAACCTTTAAAAACCCTAAACCTAGAAAACCGTAAAAAGACCCTAAATCTAAAATTCTAAACCCTAAACCCTAAGAAACCTTAAACCCTATAAAACCCTAAGAAATCCTAAAACCTAAAAAACCTTTAAAAGCCTAAACCTAAAAAACCCCTAAAAATGCTAAAAAAATCTTAAATAAAACCTTAAAAAACCTAAACTTAAAAAATCCTAAAAAAACCTAGACCTAAAAAACTGCAAAAAAAAACCTAAAATAATTTTAAAACCCTAACATAAAAAAAAACCTAAGCCATAAACCCTAAAAAATCCTTTAAAAAATAAACCTGAAGAACCCCTAAACCCTAAAACTTGTACCCTAAACTCTAAGACCTAAGAAACCCTAAACCCAATAATCTAAGAAACCCTATGAAACCCTAGCCCTAAAAAACCCTAAACCTAAAAAATTCTAAAAACCCCTAAACTCTAAATTCTAAGCCCTAAGAAACCCGAAGAAGCCTTAAACCCTAAACCCTAAGACACCCTAAATCCTAAAAAACTCTAAAAACCTTTTTAAAAAACCCTAAAAACCTTTTAAAAACTTAAGCCAAAAAATTCTTTAAAAAAACCTAATCCCTAAATCCTAAACCTAAAACCCTAATCCTAAGAAACCCTAAACCCTAAGCCCTAAGAAACCCTAATTCCTAAGAAACCCTAAAAAACCTTAAAACCCTGAGAAACCCTAAACCCAAAGAAACCCTAAATCCTAGACCCTAAACCCTAAAAAACCCCTAACGTCTAAACCCAAACCCCTAAGAAACCCTAAGTAACCCTAAACCCTATGAAACCCTACACCCTAAAAACCCTAAAAAATCATAAGAAAAAAACCCAAAACCTAAAAATCCCTAAAAAATCTTAAGCCCTAAATCCTAAACCCTAAAAAACCCTAAATATAAATCCCTAAACTCTAAGAAACCCTAAGCCCTAAACCCTAAACCCTAAGCCCTAAGCCCTAAGAAATCCAAAGAAACTCTAAAACCTAAACCCACAACCCTGAACCCTAAGAAACCCCAAATCCTAAACCCTAAGATATCCTAAACCCTAAGAAACCTAAAACCCTACGAAACTCTAAACCCCAAAAACCTTTAAAAACCCTTAACCTAAAAAACCCAAAAAAACCCTAAACCTAAAAAACCCTGAGCCCTTAACCCTAAACCCCAAAAAATCCTTAAAAAACCCTGATCCTAAAATGCCAAACCCTGAGAAACTCTAGACCCTAAACCCTAAATACTAAGCCTTAAGAAACCTTAAGAAACCCTTACCCTAAAAAATCTTTAAAAATCCTGACCCTAAAAAACCCTAAGCCCTAAACAAAACAACCCTTTAAAAACCTAAACCTTAAACCCTAAGAAACCATAAACCCTAAACCGTAAGACCCAAGCCCTAAGAAATCCTAAACCTTAAGAAACCCTAAACCCTAAGAAACCATTAACCCTAAACTCTAAGAAACCTAAAATCCTAAAAAACCCTAAAACCTTTTTAAAAACCCCAAAAAAACCCTAAGCCCTAAACCCTAAACCATAAAAAACCCTAAACCTAAAATCCTAAATCCTAAGAAACCACAAACCATAAATCCTAAGCCCTAAGAAGCCCTGAAAAACCCTAAACCCTGAACCATAAGAAGCACTAAACTCTAGACCCTAAACCCTAAATCTTAAGAAACCCTACACCCTTATAAACCTTAAACTCTATAAACCCTAAAAAACCCCTCTTAAAACCTTAAAAACCCTAAAGCTAAATAACCATAAAAAATTTAAAAACCCTAAAAAACCATAAGCCCTAAACCCTAAACCTTGAAAAATCTAAAAAACCCTAAATCCTAAGAAACCCTAAACCCTAAAAAATCATAAACCTTAATCCCTAAAAACCTTAAAAATAACCCTAACCCTAAAAACTCTAAAAAAAACCCTCTAAAACCTTTTAAATGTAAAATAAGGGCTCAAATGAAATCAAGTATCACCATATCCGTGCATAGATCAAAATAGAAAACCACCTTTGTTTACTCTTGTGGGATCATGTATGTTACATTCTTTTCTTTACTTTTGTGCGTTATAATCTTTGTAAGGCATGTGATACAAATGACCAGCTGATCAGTGGTAGAAGAGGATGACCCATGCTAGGCATTTTAACCCCTGGGATGCTATCCTCATAATTACATAAATTGGGATCGGCCCATGCTAGGCTTTCGCCCCTGAGCTGCCACCCTTCTGTACCAATTGTGATCGACCGATGCTAGGCATTTGCCGCCCCTGGGATGCCACCCATAAATACACAAATTGCTTCTCTTAATTTCTTTAATTGTTCAAATTGTTGTTTTGGTGGTCATAATTGTTTCTGAGATTTAGAGCTACGGACCAGTAGTAGGAGACATGAGAATAACAACTTTAAGGTGGTAACAATATAACATAAGGAGCTCTGTAACCTCAATGGCACAATTGACTTCAATTGACTAAGAGGAGAATTTGCCATATTTGCTGGTGCGAATACATTTCAATACTAGCACATAAATAAGCAAATATAGAGAAATGAACATGTACTGAGTAACTCGACATACTAAGTAGAGGGGAAAATTATTGTTAGCTATATTGGAGATCGTACGCTGCCACTATATTTCCTTTACTAGGAATATAGCTTAGGAAATTCACTTCTTTGGTAGTAATCACAAATTTCATATTTCATGCCAAGGAATATCGAATCGAATAGCCTTACATACCTTATTTTCTAACTAATACAACTATCACGATTCAGCCTCCCTTCTTGGGCAGTAATCTACACTATAAGTCATGATGAAACTAAAATTAGCAACTATCACATTGTGGACCTCGCCAAACAGTAGCTAACTTGGACGAAAAATGAGCCCATAGAGCCCTTAAACAAATGTGTGTCACCACCCCCTCCTTCTATTTCTAGTACAAACCTTATATATCCTTTCCCAAGATTACCCAATGTGCCCCCAACAACAACAGACATAAAACAGCCCCAAATATTCTTTATCATAGTAACCAAATATTGAACTCACCACCCCTTGAGTTCTTAATGACAGCACACCTATAATTCTTTACTCAAACTCATGCATAAGGAGGAAAAAATTGGAGCAGCCACCTTACCTCAATTTCTTTAACTTCTCCTTTTAACTTGAACTCTTCATGAACTTCAATTTCCTTTCAGATTTAAACCAAAGAAGAAGAGAAAAGCTTCTTAATAACCAAGAAAAGTGAGCAGTAGCTTGTGGAAACATTCTGCCTTTGTAATTATATTTGAGCATAAATATCATGTTTTTCTAGTCATCCATGGGAGAATTTTGTGGCTGCTATTTTAAGCCTTGAGAGAAAAGGGGAGAGAGAGCTGGAGTTAATCATGAATTTGTGTGTTTAAATGAGAGGAAATACCAGCCAATATTTATCTTATATTGAGCTTTTTTGACCACAAAAATAAAATCCTCTAGAACCTCCTTTTTTAGCTCCATTTTAAGCCACTACTTGGTCAAGTAGGTGATGCACCTGCTTGCCTTTTCTTAGTGGGCTTAATCACATTGGGCCTTGGTAGATTTGGCTGTTGGGTTTTTTTTCCATTTTCATTTTCTTTTAGTTTGGGCCTCAAGTGAGTCCATTAACATAAGCATAAATCTGATCCATTAACCTTGGGGCCCTTAACTAGATCCATATAGCTCAAGTAGGTGATGCACCTAGTAGCTTAATTAAGCCAAGCAAGCAGCTCACTATTTTTATTCCATTCTCTAAATATTAAACTCCTTCTTTTTAACTTAGCACTTAACTTTGAACTTTAAGCTCAATTACCACCTTACTATCTCGAGTTTAAATACTTCCGTCGGGGTTAACTTCGAGTACACATGCTGAACGTGCAAGGCATTATATCATCTTCCTAGCTAGTTTAAACCAACACTAATCATATAAGAAACATGGTCCCCCACCTATACGATAAGGCTATATCGAGTATCGTATGATTAGAACTAGCATATGCAAAATGCAGGGTGTTACAATTCTCCTACAAGATATTGAAAATATTTAGTTAAAACACTATGATGTTCCAGAATTTTAAGAACCACCTTAACTTCTCTGAACAATATAAAGATGAAGATGAAGATGTAGCAATATGCATGCCGTAATCATGAAAATCTATAGGGTCAAGAATAATAAATTAACAAAGGCGCAGGAACGGATATATGTTTCTAGAATGAGTGGTGGTACAACTAATTTCACCACAAAAAAAAAGCAAATAAAATTAAACCAGTTGTTTTACAACGCGAAGAATAATTGTTTTGATTCCTCTCAAGCAAAGCCAACAATCAAATGGCGCTAACCCTGCACCTTCAGCATTTTGTAAGAAGTACACCTTCTTTGCGAAGCTAGTTAAGTAGAAACAAGGCATCAGACATCATTTACGTTCAATACACTATGCATAACTAACTAAAGATTTTCAGATATAGACTTGTCAATGAACTGAATTCTTAAAATTTACTCAACTTTATCAAGTATCAACAACAAAAAGAATTTTGTTGATTTGTAAATATCTAAGTGTGATTAGATAGGATTTTTTAGGATTTACATTGATCTAAATGAATCATATATGATATGCTATTGAATAGGTTAGGATATTAGAATCATCCCTTGATTCTCAAATCTCCTAGATTCAAGGGATCTGATTACTAGCTAGTTTATTTTTCTACACTATAAATTTGTATCTCTATGGATGAAATTGTACTTTTTTGGTACCAAAACTTGCATAGTATCAGAGCATTGACTGGTCTAAAACACCGAGCAGCATCAATAGAAGTCGAGAGTTCTATTAACAAAATTCTGACAGAGAACAATGAAGCTGTGGTGTGATATTTGCAAAAATATGGGCACACTCGTAAGACTTGCTTGAATATCCATAGGAAATCACCTAGCTGGAACAAAAAAATGGCAGACAACCATGGCCAGGCCTTTCAGTGTACCAGCGAAGAACCAGGGCTATGATCTTCTCTAGAAATGCGATCTTTCACTAAGGAAAAAGTAGAGCTACCGCACAAATTTCTCCAAGTTCTCCAACTTCAACTCCAAACCAGTAAATATGATCCTTCTACTCCCACTTGTTCTTATTCCAAAGCAGGTAATGTACCATCTGTTTTTGTATTTGTGAGTACAGATTCAACTGGTATAAGTCCTTGGATCATAGATTCAAGGGCTAGTGATCACATGACATGGAATTCCCATTTTTTTCTCAACTTATACTCCTTTAGCAGGAAATAAAAAAGTCAAAGTTGCTGATGGTTCTTTCTCAGCAATTGCTGGAAAAGGGACAGTTAAACTAACCCCTTTTTTGACTCTTTTTGAAGTCTTCATGTTCCAAAATTGTCTCATAATCTTTTGTCCATCAGCAAACTGACTCAAAACCTTAATTGTCATGCTATCTTTGACTCTATTTCATGCGTATTTTAGGACAAGGTCTCAGGAAGGATGATTGGCAATGCTACAGAGTCTGAAGGTCTCTAATTTCTTGAAAACGGGGACAGTTCAGTAATTTTTAGTTCAGCTTGTTTGAACTCTGTTCAAGTTGATAATAAAGTCATGTTATGGCACTATAGACTTGGTCATCCTAGTTTTCATTATTTCAAACTCTTGTTACCTCAGTTGTTTATGAATAAAAGTACATCCTCTTTCCTGTGTGAATTTTGTGAAATGGCTAAACACAGACGTTCATCTTTTTCTTCCCAAAAGTACCATATCACAAAACCCTTTAAGCTAATCCATAGCAATGTTTGGGGACCTTCTAGGGTAGCAACAGTAAATGGAAAAAGGTGGTTTGTGAGTTTCATAGATGATCACACCAGACTAACTTGGGTGTACCTATTGAAAGACAAAAGTGAAGTAAAGCATATGTTTGAGGCTTTTTATGTTATGATCGAGACACAATTTCATGAGAAGATTCAAATATTTCGGACTGATAATGGGAGAGAATATTTTAATGACCATCTAGGAAATTTTTTCACTTTCAACGGAATAGTGCACCAAAGTTCATGTCCTAATACACCCCAACAAAATGGAGTAGCTGAGAGAAAAAATAGGCATCTTATGGAGGTAACTAGAGCCTTAATATTCACAAGTAGAGTCCCTAAATTTCTTTGGGAAGAAGCTCTTTTGACATCCACCTATCTTATATATAGGATGCCTTACCGTGTTCTAGGTTTTAAAACCCCTTTCAGTATGTTCTAGACATACTTCCCTACTTCTAGATTGACCACTGATCTACCTTTGAGAGTCTTTGGGTGTAGTGTGTTTGTTTATGTTCATGATCATAATAGGAGTAAACTTGTTTCACGTGCTAAAAAATGTGTTTTTGTTAGCTATGCCTCTAGTCAAAAGGGATACAAGTGTCATGACCCAAATACTAGGAAGGTTATTGTCACAATGGATGTCACCTTTTTTGAATCTCAATTATTTTTTGGAACTCATCTTCATGGGGAGAAACATAGTGTAGATTCAATGGATTGTAAAGATTCTCGCGACATCACATGTGAGAAACAAAAGGAACTAGGTTTTATGATAGATACGGGATATAGTACTTTTGGTAATAACAACCTTGATAAGGTAAGAGATCCCAACTTATATAATCAAAATAAGGAAACTGAGACAATAGAGCCTTTTCATGATAAAATTAATGACAAGGACAGGAAACAAACAAAGGAATTACAAGTTTACATGAGAAGAAATCGGAATCAAGAAAAAGAGACTAAGGACGCTCATCGGAACCAAAAGTCCAATCCACAAGATCTTACTGATATACAAGGTAATTCTCCAGAACCTAATTTTGATTTGCCATTTGTTATTTTAGACCTTGATCTTCCAATTGCCAAACGTAAAGGGGTAAGAAAAGTCACAAACCATCCTATGTCAAATTTTGTGTCATATAGAAACTTGTCTCCTTCCTATATAGCTTTTCTTTCTCAATTATCTGGAATAGAGATACCGAGAAATGTGCAGGATGCTTTGAATGTTCCCAAGTGGAAAGAGGCAATTCTAGAGGAGATGAATTCTCTTAAGAGAAATGAAACCTGGGAAATGGTGGAACTACCATGTGGAACGAAAACAGTGGGCTGCAAGTGGGTGTTTACCATCAAATTTAAATCAAATGGGTCCCTAGAGAGGCATAAGGCACGTTTGGTTGCAAAAGGGTTCACTCAAACCTATGGGATTGACTATCTTGAGACATTTGCTCCAGTTGCCAAGTTGAATTCAATCAGGGTTCTTCAGACCATTGCTGCCAATCTTGATTGGCCCCTTCAACAACTAGACGTGAAGAATGCATTCTTGAATGGACAACTCGAAGAAGAAGTCTACATGGATCCTCCTCCGGGTTTTGAAGAAAGGTATGAAACTAGAGTGTGCAAGCTAAAGAAATCTCTCTACGGGCTCAAACAATCCCCAAGAGCTTGGTTTGAAAGGTTAACACAGTTTTTAAAAAACAAGGGTACACTCAAGGGCAAGCAGATCATACCATATTCATTCGATACTCTCTTGAGGGAAAGATAACTATCCTGATAGTTTATGTTGATGATATCATACTTACAGGAGATGACTTGCAAGAAATGAAGAATTTGAAGAAGCAGTTGGCCTCGAAATTCGAGATCAAAGATTTGGGTCAATTGAAATATATTCTTGGCATGGAAGTAGCAAGATCAAGGGAAGGCATTATGGTGTCACAAAGAAAGTATGTACTGGATCTTCTAAAAGAGACAGGCATGAGTGGTTGTCATCCAGCTGAAACACCTATTGATCCGAATATAAAATTTGGAAACAAAGAAGGAAATTTAGTTGACCAAAGTCAATGTCAGAGACTATTGGGGAAGTTGATCTACTTATCACACACTCGACCTGATACAGATTTTGTTGTAAGCTTAGTGAGTCAATTTATGCACTCTCCGAAGGAAGAGCACCAAGAAGCGGTCTACAAGATTCTAAGATATCTGAAAAGTTCATCTGGAAAAGGATTGTTTTTTAGAAAATGTCAATATAGAGGCATTGAATGTTTTACAGATGCATATTGGGCAGGTTCTACTATTGATAGAAGGTCTACATCAGGATACTGCACTTTTATCTGGGAAAACCTTGTGACTTGGAGGAGTAAAAAATAAAATGTTGTAGCCCGTAGCAGTGCTGAAGCTGAATACTGATCTATGGCCCATGGGATATGTGAAATGATTTGGCTCGAGAAGATGATGTAAGAACTAAAAAAATTGTTTGTGTTACCAATGAAGTTGTACTATGACAAAAAAGCGGCCATAAGTATTGCTCACAATCCAGTTCAACATGACAGAACAAAGCATGTTGAAGTGGATAGGCACTTCATAAAAGAGAAGATTGAAGACGGAAAAGTGTGCATGCCTTTCGTCCCAACAAATCAGCAAATTGCAGATATTTTCAAAAAAGGCTTGTTTAAACCAAAGTTTGAAATTCTTGTAACCAAGTTAGGCATGAAATATATTTACATGCCAACTTGAGAGGGAGTGTTGATTTGTAAATATCTAAGTGTGATTAGATAGGATTTTGTAGGATTTGCATTGATCTAACAGAATCATATCTGATATGCTATTGAATAGGTTAGGATATTAGAATCATCCCTTGATTCTCAAATCTCCTAGAATCAAGGGATCTGATTGCTAGCTAGTTTACTTTTCTACACTATAAATTTGTATCTCTATGGATGAAATTGTACATTTTTTGTACCAAAACTTACAAATTCTTAAACTTCATGGTCAATTATAAGGGCAGCCAGTACATTTCGGAAAAGAATTTCAGTGTCACGAAGTATTGCACAAATTTGTGCATTGCAGGGTCTATAGGGTGCTGCATAGAGAGGACTTCTTGTACACACCTTAATCCATATGAAAGGGATCCATTTTAGACTTGCATACAACCCTGAGTAAGTATACTGAGATTGTGGGAAGGCTCATCCTAGGGCCTCAGTGAAGGCCCTTATTCAAAGTAAAGAATTATTGGAGTTGCGAGACTATCGTCTATCGTCCTTTACATCCTTTTAATCCAATCCAAAGAAAATAGAAATCTTATTTTTAAAAGAACTGGAAGAGGAAAAGGAAGCATGATATTAACATTTGCTACCTATTGTTGAACAGTTCTAGAGATTCACTATGAGTTGGGTAAGTGATTCATTGCTAGAGAAACCAGTAATGGGCAAACTTACAAACTCACATTCACCACAGTCAAGCTCCTAAAGTGATTATTGGTTTATTCCACCAAAAAAGACCCAAGAAAACTAAGAATAAACAACCATAAGATAACAATAAATCAAATTATGAAACGTATGCAAAATAGAGGAAACACCTTTCTCCTCTAATAGCAAGTACACCAGCCATGAGATCACAATGACCGGATATGAACTTAGTAGTTGAATGCATCACAATATCTACAAAACCATGGACAAGTAAGCTAACATCCAACGCATGTTATTGGAGAGTATTCAAGTTTTAGCGGAACAAAAAGTATTTGCAAAATACCTACTCCGAACTCCAAGGGATGGGATAGTACTAGGACATAATGTTGTTATCTACCAGCACAAGAGCCCCATGTGCATGAGCCATCTTGGCAATTTTCTATAATAAATAAGAAGAGACAACAGAATGAGACAAAAAAATCATTATATTTTAGAGATCAATCTATTGCATGTATGAAAGTACATCCCTATAAACAAAGGGACAAACATAGCAAACAAGTCGAAGAAACAATGACCACAATCTTGTTGAACCTCTTTTATTTGTATATTACAACCTATGCAGTACTAATAAGTGATAAACTCACCTTCCTTGAATTCTCTCAATCTGAGCTTGGATAAAGAATACGTATGCATCAGAGAGAATCCCAAAAAGTTTTGACTTGCATGCTGCGGCTGATGGGTCATACATCCTAGCTTTATATATCCACAATTCAGCATCCCTTAATTGGTGTAGCTTCAAATGAGATTCCTCTTGACATGTAAATAGCTATGAATTCAATATCAGCAATTCAGTACAAGCAATTGAATTTTCATTCACCTATTCGTCACAGAATGTGACCACTAGAGATGCTTTACCTGAGAAGATGACTGAGCTCCAGAAGTAGATGCAGCCTCAGCTTCTTTTAACATAGTCGTCCAATCTCCAAGTCTCCGGCCGGGAGTCAGTGCATTTGCTAATATGTTTCGCCACTGCTTGCAACCTCTGCAACGAAGCTTAATCTAGTTTATGACCCAGGAAAGGTAAGTGCTTCCTTGCATTTTCAACCTGTCCTAAACTGTAAGTTTTACAGGAATGAGATTGCGCTCATAGTTCTACATGAAATAATTACAAACTGTGAAGAAATGAAGAGGTTGGATAATAGAATTGATGGTGGAGGCTACCAAAAAAGAGGGGAAAGGAAAGAAAGGGAAAAACATAACATCTCTGAGCACAATCGAACTAAAAGAACAAAAAACACCCTTTTTACAAAAAATAGTTCTGCTGCCAAAACACACTGCAATTCAAGACCAACTTCGAATAGCAAGAGAAATGACAATATAAAACATAGCTTTGAACTAGGATGGCTCCACCTAAATTAGATAGTTCTTTTGCCAACCATTACTAATGAGTCAAAGACAGTCCACCAAGCCACAAAGCAAAGCAAAATAGAGTACGAGGAAATATAAAATTTGAAAGGGGAAACATCAATAACATGTATGAAAGTACAACCCTATAAAAAAAGGAACAAACATAACGAACAAGTCGAAGAAACAATGACCACAAACATCCAAACAGACAAAAACATCAAATTTAAATTCTCCAAGGCAATCAAAACTGGTTGATGTTAAAGTGCATCATGTTGGCACCAATCAACACATCCTGCATCCAGTTTGACATTTGTATGGTAATATACATAAACAAAAAACAGCAATCAAGAAAGTTTTACATTAGAAAATAACATGGCCAGCAAAGATTAGCAAAATAACTCATTTCCCGAGTAATATCTAAAATAACCTATAGAAATTTCACCACATTTCCAATATTTGTGATCAACAATAAGCAAACAGGCATGTAGATTCTAAAGACTAGATCATTGTATATCACTTGCCCGAGTATCAAAGATAATCAAATATAGCACATTTATGACTTAATCTCCGAACCAACAGAAATTTCACCACATTTCCAAGATTCTTTGATAACTGATTCGCGAACACACACACACACAAATTCTATACGTATGAACCTTTTATATCAATTACCTAAGTAGCAAAAATAACCAAATAAATCACATTTAACACGTAATTTCTAATACAACCTACATAAATTTCACCACATTTTAAAGATTTGTCGATAACTGATTTGCGAACACAAAATGAGATTCTAGACTTTTCATGTCACTTACCAAATTAACAAAGATCCAAAACGCTCGCGTGCTCGAACATATATTGGAGCCAATCAAATGGCTTCATCACATTCCTTTACTGCTTCCCCTAATCACCAGAGACAAATCAACGCAGCAGCTCGATTACAATGTAATTTACGATCGCTCGGACAACCTGCTATAGCTTTATCATAAAAGCTCAATGCTTCCTCAAATTTACCCGTTATGTAAGACTCATTCACTTTTATATTCAACTCCGCTGAAGTCAACTCCGCCGAAGTATCATTCGAAATGGAGGCAACCTCACTGGATTCCGGCGAAGCACTACCGGCAACATTACCGGGTTTCAGAGTAGCACCAACAAAACTCGAAGAACTCACATTCTGACCAGATAACGATGCAGAGTTACCCGAAGTTCTCCTTGTAGCACTAGAACTCAACCCACTCCTTCGGCTTCTCAATGTTGAAGCGGGTGAACCCAGTGTCAATCTTCGAGGATCGTCATCTTTCTTATCTTCCTCAAACCTCAAAGAAATTTTCATCTGATCAGCTACAGAGCTAGAACCCACTTCATAAACACATTTTTTTTAGAACCCGACATTTTCTAACAAATGCTTCAATCTTGAACTGGGTTGTTCTGTAATTGCAAAATTGACTGAAAGAACCTACAATGTTACAGAATTGAAAATTGTAAATCAATCACCCATAAGAAGAATAACAACAAAATGGACACTACAACAAAAAGGGGATTTAGCTGCATTTAAAAATGGCTTTAGCGGCCATAGTTATAGCCATTAACAGCCAATGTACTTTGGCCGCTGTATCGGGGATCGGTAAAAGCTTTTGCGGCCATTCGGACAAGCGCTGGTAAAGCCGAGCACTTTTGCCGCTAAAACTCAAACGATTTAGCGGCAATTGGTTGTGGCAATTTAAAAGGCTACTAAATCCAATCCAAAGAGGTTAGTTATGCTCATGTAGTGTCCATTTTTATAGCCGGTAAAACCAACTAAATTGCCGCTAAAACACATTTTTTCTAGCGGCTATGGGTTGCGGCAATTTAGATGGTTGTTAAACCCAATCCAAAAAAGTTAGTTATGCTTGTGAGTGTCCATTTTTATAGCCGATAAATCCAACCAAATTGCCTCTAAAATGTATTAGTTATATCGGCAATTAAAATAGTTGTTAAATCAAATCTGAAACGACTAATCATGCTCATGTAGTGTCTATTTTTATAGCCGATAAATTCAATAATATTGCCGCTAAAAGTTCATATCTTTAACGACAAAAGTTTGATGGCAATTATAAAGGCTAGAATATCCTTTTGAAAAACATCTTAATTTCCCCCATTTAGCGTCCCCCATCAAAAGAGAGTGTATTAGAGGTGAAGAGGTTTGTCAAATACTAAAAAAACATATTTATAATTCATAAAACATAATATATCTTATCAAATCTAAATAAAAAAAAGAAGTATTAATCCAAACTATAGTATCACAACTGAAAAACTAAACTTATATTATTTGAACGAAATAGCTAATATCATTATATAGACCAATCCAATAAAATAATGTCTTCAAAGAATTTCCACAATAGTTCGCCATATTGAAGCATTTCATAGGCAAATTTCCTGAACATCATACTGTATGACCTGAAATAATAAAATAAATGTATCAAAAGATGAAATCTAATTGATAAGAACATCACGAAATAGAAATTATATCATATCATACAAAAAATCTCAAAGATCTGAAGCCACTTGGATCTCCTGTGGAGATTCTAATAGAAAGTTCTTTCATGTCTTTATAAAAGCAAGGCATGTAAACATTATGAATGCTGCACCGATAGCAAAATTTTGAGAGGAAATCCAGCGATCTTATGCAAATTAAACATTGAAAAGACTTTTGATTGTATTAACTAGGACTTCCTTTTTAAAATCTTGAAGGACATAAGGTTTGTCATCAAATGGAAAAGGTGGATTCTTTTTACGCTGGTACACTACAATCAGATTCTCCATTCTTATCAATACAGGTTTTTACTCACAAAGAGATTAAGGCAAGGTGATCCTCTGTCAGGGAATGATTTATATTGTAAAGAGGGAAAATCTCAGGGGGCATTTGAAGGGTTTTAGGGTGTAGAACAATGAGAGGAGCAGCCTGGAGATTACACATCTTCTACCTGCTGATGACTCATTGATTTTCTGTGATGCTAAAGTAGAACAAGTTAGACACCTGAGGCTGATTCTTTGTCTTTGAAGCCGTTATTAATTGTTAGTCTTCCTGTGAACCAGGGGAAATCTCAGATTTTCTTAGTCAATGAAACCCCTAAGCAAGATGATAGACTGCTCTAGGGAAGAATCAATAAAGGGATTTTCTCTGATACTTGGCACTGGAAGCATATCTGGAGGGTGCATACCCTTCAAAGTAGCTTATTTTTCGCTGGCTAGTGGTAAAAGAGGTTGTGTTGACACATGATAACCTTATGAAGAGAGAAACTCAACTGTGCTCAAGGTGTTTTTTGTGTGGAAGAGAGGATGAAACAAATAGCCACCTCTTTTTGTACTATCATGTTACCAACAGATTGTGGAAACTCTTGCAGAGTATCAAAAGGTCTGAGATGGAAAACACCCAAGTAGACTGCTGAAATGTTAGCATGATCCAGGAGATGTGATGAGGCAGAAAAAATGGTGGGAGTAGCATCCCGGCCTGTATCTAGTGGACAATATAGAGGATAGAAACTCAAGGTGTTATGAATATAGCCGAGCTTTCTTATGGACAATGCTTGTAGCAACTATATATCACATTTGGAAAGTTCAAAATGAAGCTTTATGGCATCAAAGTCTAGCCGATAATCTAGTACAAAGAGAGTATGGGATGAGGTGTGAAAGGATTGTTCGAGCAATCAGATAACTAATACTCAGCTTTACAAACAAAGCCTAATAAGCTATTGAAGCCTAACCGATCCATTTTATGATAGCTATGTTCTTTAGCATTGCCACTATGCTGGTCATTAATATAGAATCAACAAGAACAATACACAAATATATTATTATGTACTAAAATTAGTACACTATAACTGAATTCAGGGATAACTGATGACAAAGATAGCTAATCCCTCTCAAATAACAAAATTCAGCCCATTTTTGGTCGTAAACTGCTCTCTTATTATAATACTGATGCATATGATAGGGTATCTTATTAATTTGGACTCGAATAGTAAAGCAAATAGTAGCACCAAAGGATAAAGGTGAGTAATACCATGAGAAGTTTGAGTATTTTCAGCAATAGTACGTATCCCTATTGTTTGTGGTATTTGTCCATGGCCACTATCGACATCGGGGACCTGATAAATATTAACACATTAGTTGAAAATACTCTTATTACGATTAAATTTTATTAAAAGATGTCTAAATCTTATTTAATTGAGTTACTTGTCCACTTGAGGTGCCATTGATATTTTGAGGCATGCATTCATTAGGAGTAAATTTGCGCATCAATTTTCTCATTTGGAGTAATTCTAATTGATATTATCCTGATTTTGTTTCATAAGATTCATTTCTTCATTTTGTTTCGCCTTTAATTCAGTAATATCATGTTCTAAATGTTGTACAAATTCATTAGATGAATCCTCTTCATCAATATTTTCAAAGGAAGATCTGCTACCCCTTAGAACAGAAGGAGTGGGACCAAGTCCTAAACCACGAACATATCCACTTCTTTCATTTCCCAACACTTGGGAATACACATCACCTTTCCAAGCAACACGGTGAGGAGGTTGGTCAGTAGATCCCTCAATATTGCTCATCTTTTCATTTATCATGTCCTGGCCAAAGAATACATATTAAATTCAATTTTGAATTCATTTATTTGCCTTTAAGGTTTTTTTCTAACTATTTCCCGATTTAAAAAATTAAAGAAAGAAGAAATCTTGCAATTACTTTGGCAGAATCATCATCCAATGGTCTACCGTCCACGTGTTTTTTTATGAGTTAATAAGAAAACTTCTGCTCGTGTAGGCTCTACACCATTTTCAGCCTAATAAAATAAAATTGAAGTCATCTTTATATGGCAAAAAGGGGTAAAATATTATAGTTTGTAGTTTCAACAGGTTTACCTTCTCATCCATCAATGTAGCAATACTTTTGGATCCTCCCGTGTGAGGCATGTTTTGCTTGGCCCTATTGTTTCTATTTGCTTGGGTACGTCTCTGTCATTGAAAAAATAGAATGATATCTTGTGATTTATAAATAAAAATTGAGCATAACAAAAATCAAAACACTATGAAAATTAGTAACTAGGAGTATGTATTCAAGATTTGTTGATACCTTAGCTTTGTCAAAAAGCCAATAAGAGACAAGACCACTCCATTGATCTCTCGGTATACGACTTGGTCTACTTTTTAGCAAAGCGTCTATAGTCTTATACTTTGGAATATGATCACCTTTTAGTTTGCATTTGTAATCTTTCCATTTCTTTCCTAGTGACTTTAAAACAAAGTCTTCTCCGCATTTTGCAATAGAGAACTTCTTCTAAAAAAGTAAAAGAATGCATTTAGAAAATAACATCATGTATAAATGAGCCTGGTCACCTCATAATAATAACTACACCATACCCTCACAAAATTCAACAATTTCTTCTTTTCCTCATTGTCAAAATTTCTCCAATCATCTACGCGTAGAGGTGTTTAGTTCTAGAGTTCTTGCAATAATTCCTAGAAAACTAGCAAGCTTTCGACCCTCTTTTCCAATAGATTGGTTGCGACTATTAAATGGCACCAATTGTTTTCCCCGGAGGAAGTTTCCAAATATCTTTTAGTAAAGTAGGTCCACGTATCTTTCTTGCCTCTAAATTACCTAGAAAGAAAAAGATTTGAAGGATATCAAATGAGAAAAACTTATATAGTTAAGAAACTGATAGATTCTCTACAATCTGTTAAATAACAGGACCACGATAGAACAATAGTAAACAAAAATAATATATTCTACATGTTGCCTACCTTATGTAATATATTAGATGTATCTTGACTAAGGACATCGCATATGTGAATCTTTGTTCTGTTTTATCTATGTTGATATAGTACTTGTTTGTCATGTAGGATTAGAATGACTTATCTGATGGAATGAACCTATTAGTTTGATATTCTTATGTTGTTGTTTAGTTTAATAAAAGTTTGTTTTTGAAGTGGCTCTGGAGGTTTGGATAGAATGAGACAGGGTACTGCTGGAAATTATCAAAGCCAAACATGGCATTCTTGATCTTTGGAGGCCAATGAGGAGCAGAGGTACACTGAAGGAATCCTTCCCAATGCTATACCAGATAGCCACTAACAAGAATGCTACAATTTCCCAATACAGAGTAGACAACATTTGGAGCCCAATTTTCAGAAGGAACTTGCAGGACTGGGAGATCGATGAACTCCTCACACTTCTACATACTCTACATGAATGCAACCTAGAAGAACAAACTACAGATAGATTACTCTGGGGCAACACCAAGGAAGGGATTTATACTGTGAAGGAGAGCTATAAATTTTGGTGTTCACAGAATGGCATCCTTGATTTTTTTCCCTGGAAACATATCTGGAGAACCAGACAACCTCTAAAGGTTTCCTATTAAACCTGGACAGCTATTCATAAGGCCTGTCTACTCAACTTTCCAACAAATATTAACATTTCTGCTTTTCACACTGGAAAACACAAAGAATGGACCATAGCAACAAAAAATCGCAGAAAGAATGGACCATAGCAACAGAAGAGCAGCAAATAAACACAAAATATCTTTAGTGCCACCAGTAGATTTTTTCCTAGCATGTAAAACTAATAAGAAGTAGACAACTTAAAAAGTATTACCTGATTCCCAGTGCCTCCAGCAGTATTGTTCAACTCATTAGATTGATCATCAGATCTTGAGTCTTGCCAAAATCTTTATTCTTTTTTTTATCTATGTTGAATAGTACTTGTTTGTCATGTAGGATTAGAATAACTTATCTGATGCAATGAACTTATTAGTTTGATATTCTTATGTTGTTGTTTAGTTTAATAAAAGTTCACTTTTGAAGTGGCTTTGGAGGTTTGGACAGAATGAGGCAGGGTACTGGAGGGATATAATCAAAGCCAAACATGGCATTCTTGATCATTAGAGGCCAATGAGGAGCAGGGGTACACATGGTATAGGGGTCTAGAAACACATAAGATGTCTCCAAGCATCTTCTATAAAATGATTTAGATTGAAGGCAAACCCATAAAGATATTTTATTCAAATTTATAAATGAAAAATAACAAATATGTAAAGGTTTCTTATTAACACTAGCAAAAAATATATTTTATAATAACCACCTATCATTCTGGATCACATTCATTTTCAATATCATTTGCTCCCTCGGGATTAGCTTCACCATCATTTAGAGAAGTTCGAGTATGAACTTCTGTACCAATTACTAGTCCATCGACTCCACTTCTAACCCAATCATTATTTTCATACTCAGGAACATGAGAATTTTCTAAGATAGCCTTGTCAATGGAATCACTCTGCATTGATGACTCAAACTGGACACTATTTTCCTCTCCCATATCAAAAACGTCTCGAGGTTTAATTAACCTAGGAATAAACCATTCATGATCTTGAGGATCTTGCACAAATATTACTTGTTGAGCTTGTTCTGCAAAGATAAAGGGCTCATGACATTCTCGATCGCCAGAATCAGCTAGGCGTGAAAAATTCACAACTGTGAAAACCAAGTCATCTTCCATAATTCTTCTACCTTTGGTTACATCAATCCAATCACACTTAAATAAGAAAACCTTAAATTCTTCGTAGGAGTTTAACTCCACAATGTCATTCAATCTACCATAATATGTGATATTTGAAGACTTTGGAGCATTGTCACTTGAACTTGCATAACTTCGATCTTTGAAATGACCATAACACCACTATTTTGTGTCTCTAGGTACTCTTCACTTTGTTTTTTTCTAAATCGATATCCATTATTTACATCATACGCACTGAATCTTTTTGCAATGTACCTCGGCCCTCTTGCAAGAACTATAACATTCTGTAAGATGTCGGATGTGGCCTCCAACTCTTTTACCTATCCAAATAGAAAGATACAACTATAAATTTCGATATAAGGATGAATACAATAATTAAGGTAATCAATAACTTAGTCCTACTACTTACTTGCTCCTTGAAACACTCACTAAATGTATCGAAATGCATACGATCAAGTTCATGTTGTGTCAAATGACGCTTGCGATGTGATCTCTTTATTTCAGCAATATGTTCTCTACCCATGTGGTTCATATATATCAATATTGTTATTAAATGAAGTAATATACACTTAATCAACAATAGATATAACAATAACACTTACTTTTTATAATTCTCAACCACCTCTAACTTGCAATTGAAAAGCACATGCCGATGTGCTTGCAACAATGTTTTCTCATCCATTTGATATACATCTACTCCACCATATGACTCCCTAGTAGTAGGAAAAATACATTCTTCTTTACTAGTCTCATGCTCAATCTCATCATTGCATTTTCGTGAACAATAAGATCTTGAATCTCCACCCTCCAAATATCGTGAGCAAAATGTCAAACATTCATTTGCTATGTATGCTTCTGCTATTGAACCTTCTGGACATGCACGATTACGAACATATGATTTTAAAGTACACAAGTATCTACAGAATAAATTAATATAATTAGCTTGATATTATAATATTTAACACCTAAAGATATATATATATATATATATAATAAAGATTTAGTGATACTCTACATACCTCTCAACTGGATACATCCAGCTGGACCGACAAGTTTAGCCTCAGTTGCCAAGTGAGTGACCAAGTGTACCATAATAGTAAAGAATCCTAGGGGGAAGAGTTTCTCCATAATAGACAATGTTTCTGGAATTTTACCTTCAAGTAATTTTAACTCTTCTAGTTTTAGCACTTTGCTACACTAAACACGAAAGAATGCATAGTTCAATTAAAACAGATTTCACTCTTTTATCTGTTGATCTTCGCAAGGCAAGAGGAAGAAGTTCTTGCATTATAACATGGAAATCATGAGTTTTTAGCCCAGATATCTTTCGTTTGCGACTTTCGTTTGTGAATCCAAAGTGAGATATTAGACGCATAGCCATGTGAAAACTTGGCATTTTGTAGTACTTCATAAAACATCTCTTTTTCATTTGAAGACATTGTGAAATAAGTAGGAGGAAGATATGCATTCCCACTAGCTCGATACTGAGGTCATAAGCTTGGTCTTATTTTCATCTCCTTCAAGTCCAATCGTGCTTCTATATTGTCTTTTGACTTTTTACCAAGACCCAATAGTGTATAAATTATGTTATCACACACATTTGTTTTTATGTGCATTACATCAAGATTATGGCGCACCAAGTTATACTCCCAATAAGGAAGATAAAAAAATATGCTCTTCTTTTTCCATGTATTTTTCAGCACCCCACATACCACTTCACTTGATTGTCCTAGAGTAAAATTTATATCTTTAACTTGATCCAACACTTGTGGCCCAGATACAAGGTGCAGATCTTGTTTCTTTAGTACCATCAAATGATTTTGCATCATTTCGATATTTGTGGCCAGACTTCAAGAAACGTCGATGCCCCATGAAACAAAATTTCCTTCCATGTTTGAGCCTTTTAAATCGAGTGTTTATATTGCAAGAAGGGCATGCAGATCGACCAGAAGTGCTCCATCCAGAAAGAGTACCATATGCTGGAAAATCATTTATAGTCCACATGAGAGCTGCTCTCCTTTGAAATGTCTCCTTTGTAGAAGCATCATATGTTTCTACCCGATACTCCACAATTCATTTAACTCATATTAACATTTGCAAAAAGACATCAATATTATTGCCAAGTGATTTTGGTCCAGGAATAAGTAACGACAGAATAAAGAACTCTTCTTTCATGCACATTCACGGTGGAAGATTATATGGCATTAAAATCATTGGCCAAGTACTATGAACAGTTCGCATTGTGCCAAATGGTTTAAACCCATTAGTAGCTAATCCTAGGCGGACATTACGAGGATCTCCAGAAAATTCAGGATACTTGTTGTCAAAACTTTTCCAAGCTTCAGAATCAACAGGATGTCGTAGAACACCATCTTTGTTGCGCTCTTCATGATGCCATCGCATTTTCTTTAGAAGTTTTTGAAGACATAAATAATCTTTGTAGTCTTGATTTTAAAGGAAAATACCTTAGGACCTTGGCTGGAATTTTCTTTCCATTATTTTTCCATCTAGAAGCTCCACAAATTTTGCATTCATTGACATCCTTACTGGCAAACTCTTCTCTGAAAAGCATGCAATCATTGGGACAAGCATGAATTTTTTCATCTTTAAGCCCAAACCTTCAACTATCTTTTTGGTCTCATAGAAAGAAAGAGGTAATTTTTCCCCTTTTGGCAGCACATCCTTTAATAGTCCAAGCAAAGAATCAAAAGATTCATTTGACCATTTGAACATGCATATTGTACGATAGATATGTAGCAAAAAGGACAATTTGCTAAACTTCTTACATCCTTCATTTAGCTCCTTCATGAGTTGTTCAAACTTATCCATCTCTGGATGAGTTTGATTTCCACATGTACGAGTAGTATTTCCCTGTAGATTTGGCTCCACCTCGCCCCTTTCATTGACATCACTATCCATAAACTGTGTACATCCTCAAAAGGCATCATGTATCATTCCTGTCACATCATCACCCCTTAACATTGACTGACTGACATTAGTTACTTGAGTATTTTTTTATCTATTTAGACTCTCCATGACAAATCCAAGTATCATATGATAACAAAATGCCATTAACTACAAGATGATCATCTTTGTATCTCGATTTACTTGATGCTAAAGCACACATTCTATAAAGGGACATGCAATTTTGTCTCCATCTTGTTTTCCAGAAAATGCATGATTTATAAAATCTTTTACTCCATCCAAGTATTCTTTACTAACTCTGTCACAATACATCCACTTTTTGTTACTAGTATTGTCCATAAAGTTCAACATATTCTTTTTTCAACAGACTGTAAGAACTAAATAAAGATATGTTAGAAAAAAGCGTTGGAATTAATCAATATGTAATTGCATAATTCAAAGGATGCCATTTTTAACAATTAAAATTATAAAACAAAATATTGATTCTAATTTATTCAAATAATGAGTTATATCAACACACATGGGAAAGTTCAAGTATTTAGAGCTTCTGATTGCAATACACTTAAGGCTTATGTGGACTGCTGAAATGGGGTGTACAAACTGACCTTATTGTGTGTTATGTATCATGAACCTAAGAATATTGAGTATTTTTTCTTTAAGTGCCGATTTACTGCTATTGTTTGGTCTCGACTTCTAAGACGCCTAAGGGTGTGCAAAATTTCTATGGGCTGGTCCGTTGAGGATAGTTGGCCTATACAAACGCTAGAAGCCATTCTAGTTAAGCATGATAAAGAAAGAAGCGATACAACTTCTATTCACTTCTCACTTTAACCGACAAAGCTCTCACTTATAATAACACTGATCAGGAGAAAGCACGTCACCAAACTGAATTCAGTTTCCTTTCTTCAACCATAGTCAACTTTTTATTGAATTTCAACATTCAAAACATCTAATCCTAAAAGGATGCTATATAGAAGCTGAAGTTAGGCACTATCGGAGCCGTATCTCTTCTAGAAAAGAATCATCTGAAGTACATGAAAGAATCATCTGAAAAATCATATATAGGCAACACACCAAGACTAGCAAGCACATGAAAAATCTTAGCACCAGAACATTTGAAAAGAGATTTGGCACCAGAAATTTAACTTGCTCAAGTTGAATATCAATAACACAGTACTCGTAATGATGTAGATTTATAACATCGATATTCATAAATTACAGTCGAGTAACATTCAAACAATCGTGAGAGTTGAATATATAACTTCAACCTTAGAAAATAAATAATATAATCATTCAGTTTCCTTTAAACTAATAGCAGGCAAAAGTCACACAACAAAGTAATCAAATACAAAAAGACACTACTTTTATAAAATTACAAATCGCCTTTCTGTTTGAGTACCTGGGAGGCAGAATATTTATCCAACAAAGACAGGAAAGTGAAGGATAAGAAATGAGAATGGAGATGTAATTGGAGCTAAAGGTATCAAATTACCTGACACTTCTAACATAGTTATAGAAGATATTGCTATCAGAGAAGGGTTAAAATTCTGCATTGACAGACAACTCACTCCTATCATAATTGAGACAGACTCCCTTACCATGGTGAATATTTTGTTTGGTATTTGGAAAGTGCCCTGGAGTGTGACATTGGAGGTCAACTCTATAAACAAATTAAGGGAAGGAGTGATGGTTACTATTCAACATGTCATGAGAGAAGGGAATACTCCGGCAGACTTTTTTGCTAACCTAGTTTTTGATTTTGCAGGTGATTTTCAGATGAATAATTTTCAAGAAGTCCCATCTAATGGCAAAAAATCATTAATCTAGACAAGCAGCATACTACAAACCTGAAAATAAGGCAAGTTGACAGAAGATCAACTGGAGCTAGCTAAGTCCTACAAGCCATAGATCACTCTAGCATAAAGCATAGATAGGAAGATTCTCATTTCATAAGCAGTTAATAGCATTGTACAGTTAATGTCAATTGCCTGAAGCTATTTCATGATTGGTCATTTGGAACCATCGCACCTAGTGAGAGCTTGAGGTGTTCGTGGTGGTTTACACACCAAGGCAAACGGACATACTGTACAGTAGGAACATCTGCTATGCAATAATCTTTCTATCTATGAGCTACATCAAGTATCTTTGCAGAACTATTATCTATCAGTTGAATGTACATAATCTCACTGGACATTTAATCTAATGGCATATTTCCAAAGTGTGGTATTAGCCTCTATGGAAGCCCATTCACTTGGAAGGATGACAAGAGATGAAGTGTTTTCAGTTTTCACAAAGAGAGTAAAGATTTGAAAAGTATCTTTACCAAGATAAGTGGTCGAAGCTCAACCGAACAGATTTAAAGAATCTGACTTCAAATCTTCTTTAGCAACACACCGTCCCACTTGCTCGGACGAATCCTCAACCTCCATTTTCAAAAGAGTGCTGGATCTGATGGTAGCAGTGATGGATGTCTCAACCAGAATTATGCTTCAGATCGAAGTTACAAAGATGAAATCTTGAACAATCAACACAACCAAAAAGATTTCGAGCTAGGCATTTGTTGACGATGAGCTAAGAAGTTCAAAGATTGATGAAGATCTCTGAAGAAAACCACATGGAAAAAAGAGATACCATCCAATTGGAGGCACCATTTTCAATCAGCTTATTAACTTTCACAGGTTGCACCATTACATGACTGATCTTGCTGGAAAGTACAAGACTTATAGATTGACTAGCCCTTTCAGGAATAAAATTTATACTTCTGACCCTACTAACGTCGAATACATTCTCAAAACAAACATTGACAACTATGGCAAGGAATGGTATAATTATAGCATTCTAAAGGACCTTCGGGGATGGGATTTTCACAGTTGATGGAGATAAGTGGCGGGAGCAGAGGAAATTGTTGAGCCATGAGTTCTCTACAAGGGTCTTGAGGGATTTCAGCAGTGTGGTCTTCAGAAAAAATGTGGCAAAGCTAGCTCAAATATTGTCTGAAGCTGCCAATTCCAAAAAGATAGTTGACATTCAAGATCTATTCATTCAATCATCTCTAGATTCTATATCAGAGTTGCCTTCGGAGCTGAGCTAGACAACATGTGCGGTTCAAATGAAGAAGGCAAATGATTTAGCGATGCATTTGACAATGCTAATGCAATGACAACTTGGAGATATACTGATATCTTCTGGAAGATTAAAAGAGCTCTCAAAATCGGAGTAGAAGCCAAGTTGAGGGACAATATAAGAACTGTTGATGCATTTGTTTATAAGCTGATCCACATAAGAACTGAGCAGATGAGAAAACCAGAAACTGATCTATATATGCAGAGGAAGAAAGAAGACATTTTGTCAAGGTTTCTGCAAATAACTGATACAGATCCAAAGTATTTGCGTGATATAATATTGAGCTTCTTAATAGCTGACAAAGATACAGCAGCAACCACCCTTTCTTGGTTCCTATATGTGCTCTGCAAGTATCCTCATGTGCAGGAGAAAGTAGTACAAGAGATTAAAGAAGCGACAACTGAGAAAAAAGATGCAACAGACATAACGGATGTTGCTGCTAATGTGAGTGAAGAAGCACTTGAAAAGATGGAATATCTTCATGCTGCATTGACAGAGACTCTTAGGCTCTATCCTGCAGTTCCATTGAATCCAAAAATATGCTTTTCAGATGACACCTTACCCGATGGATTCAGTGTGAACAAAGGGGACATGGCGTGTTACCTACCATATGCAATGGGAAGAATGAAATTTATATGGGGTGATGATTCAGAAGAATATAAACCAGAGAGATGGCTTAATCGTGATGATTTCTTCAGGCCTGAGAACCCCTTCAAATTTACAGCTTTTCAGGCAGGGCCAAGGATCTGCTTGGGGAAGGAGTTTGCTTATAGACAGATGAAGATATTCTCTGCTGTGCTGTTACCTTACTTTGTTTTCAAGTTGAGTGATGACAAGAAGGCTATCAACTACAGGACAATGATTAACCTTCACATTGATGGGGGATTGGATGTTTGTCTCTTTCGTAGATAAGGAAACTAGAAAGAGTTTACATTAATATGTGGTATCTGTCCAGTTCTGCCCGAATGTTGTTTATGACATCAATATCTAAAATAAACCTATCGAATAACATTAACCTGGCATGGAAATAAGGTTTGCTATCTATGGGATGTATCATTGTTACACATTCACATTTTCCTTGTTTTACCTTCCTCCCCAAATGTTTTCATGCCATGTAAGTTTGTGATTTTTAGTGGAATAACAATTGTTCCCCCTTCCCTGACCACACTTCAGGGGGAAAAAAAATTAATAAAAAAATTATGAACCTTCAAACTTCACACGATTCACAAAATCAATTCTTGTTCAATTAGTTGATAAAACATGACCCAAACATACAACCACAAATACAAAATTGTAGCAGCGGCTATGTGGTAAGGGGTCATTTCAGTGTCATGAACTGAACCATAAATATTAGAAACCATAACTAATACACATAAGAACCAGAGAGAACAATGGGAAATTTAAGAGGAAACAGGGGGATATAGAACAAGTTCTTCACATGCTTAACTTGAGATGCTCAACAATTAAATTACATGAAGCAGTAGGTGGAAACCTTTGTCAAAATCTAATCTTAAACAACCACATTTTAAGCAAGGAAAACTTACATAAATAATACTAAAGCAGCATCAAAAGTCATTTTAAACGCTTGAAAAGTTACCTAAAACTTACTAGATTGATGAATAACAATACAACTCTTTATGTCAACTGGAGTCATTCAAGATTATGCATATACGTTTAGAGTGGGTGGTCAAAATCAGCCTGTCAGAGATATAGTGGATGAATATGTTAGGGTAAAGGCAGAGTCTTACGGCGATGCAGTTCTAACTGTTATATTCATTTGATTGTAATATGATAATAATATCTCTAGTGTAGAATTGAATATCTCTGAAGAACAGATAGCTCGCCTGATCGCTGGAAGCGTGGAAGGGGATGGGGTGTATGATCGTATAGATGTGTGGAAGATAGTTAATAGTAAACGTAAGTACCATAATTATATCACAAGTGGTGGGAAGGCGTCATACTGGGAATGAAGAGGGGAGTAAGCTTTAATGAATTTATACCAACGTCGTTGACTAATTGTAGTATGGGTTTTGCATTTCGCTTCTACCTGGTCCAACTAAGTTTCTACTAAAAGACTTACTATATACAGTAATAAGCTTGGTTTATTGTACATTACAAGTAAACTCTCTCCGAATACATCTTTATATTCATCCTCTGGTGCAGAGTCTAGCTTTCATTGTTTAGTGAATGACCCCGTGAATGTTGATAAAATCTTAACCGATGTTGTAACATGTAGAGTGGGGTATTTTGCACGTTATTCGACTCTTATTATGACTGGCGTGGGTTGTATTGTACAAGAAATAACCAAACCAAAATTGTGATTGGAGGAAAACAGAGAACATGTAAGATTTGGTGATAATAAGGCATATTCGCAGATTCTATAGAGAGAGTGCAAACTAAGGGAAAGAACTGGAGATGGCAAGCACATATGATCAATGTGAGCTATATTCAAAAACCAGACTAGTAAGACATCACTGTGGAAGTAAAACCATTACGTATTATGAAAGCTAGAATCAATAAAATTTAATACAGAATCTGAAATCAGAAATCTGTATGGAATTTAAACTTAGAATACCTATGAAGATGGAGATCTTGTCTTACCTGTGAATCAATCCTCGATTCGTCGATGTTATGGGCAGCAGCAGAATCCTTGATTCGTATGTTATGGGCAACAATAAAGGGAATAGGGTTTTCTTTTAATTCTTAAAATTTTCCTTATTAATGAATTGGAGGGAAAAGTTTATTGTAGCTGAAAATATTAGAGGGAAAACAAAAGGAAAAATGTAGCATTTTTCAGGAAAAACGTAGCGTTCAATTAGTGATTTTTCTGGGAAATTAATTTTATTGTCACAAAAAAATATCTTTTAGCGGCTATTATTCATATGCCGCTAATATTTCAGCTTAAATAATTAATTAGCGGCAAATGATTAATTGTCGCTAAATAATTGCCGCCAAAATCCTGTTTTGTAGTAGTGGGAACAAATGGCTTTGAAGAAGAAAGAGCGGAGAAAAAAATGGGAGGAAAGAGAATTTCTCTAAAACCCCATAAATCTCTTCTTCTTCTATATAGTTCAAGAATGTGATTTTTGAACAAATGAAGCAATGTATATCCCTTAGAGCTTCAATCTTGAACTGAGTTTTTCTGTAATTGAAAAATTGACTGAAAATACTTACATTGTTATAGAATTGAAACTGTAAAGCAATCACCAAACAGAAAATGGAAATAGCTGTGAATTCAATATCAGCAATGCAGTACCAGCTCTTGAATTTTCATTCACCTATTCGTCACAAAATGTGACCACTAGAGATGCTTTACCTTAGAAGATGCCTGAGCTCCAGAAGTAGTTGCTTCCACAACTTCTTTTAACATGGTCGTCAAATCTCCAAGTCTCTGGGTGTCAGTGCATTTGATGATATGTTTTGCCACTGCTTGCAACCTCTGCAACATGGCTTAATCTGGTTTCAAGCTCTCCTAAACTGTAACTTTTAGTGGAATGACATTGCGCTCATAGTTCTAGACAAAATAACTACAAACTGTGAAGAAATGAAGAGGTTTGATAATAGAATTGATGGTGGAGGCTACCAAACAAAGAGGGGAAAGGAAAGAAAGGGAAAAACATAACTTCTCCGAGCACAATCGAACTAAAAGAACAAAAAACACCCCTGTTATAGAAAATAGTTCTGCTGCCAAAACACACTGCACTTCAAGACCAACTTCGAATAGCAATATAAAACATAGCTCTGAACTAGGATGGCTCCACCTAAGTTAGATAGTTCTTTTGCAAACCATTATTAATGAGTCAAAAAGATAGTCCACCAAGTCACATAGGAAAGCAAAATAGAGTACGAGAAAATATAAAATGTGAAAGGGGAAATAGCAATAACATGTACGAAAGTACATCCCTATAAACAAAGGGACAACCATAGCGAACAAATCGAAGAAACAATGACCACAATCTTGCGGAACCTCTTTTATTTCTATATTACAACCTATGCAGTACTGATAAGTGACAAACTCACCTTCCTTGAGTTCTCTCAATCTGAGCTTGGACGAAGAATACGTATGCTTCAGAGAGCATCCCAAAATGTTTTGACTTGCATGCTGCGGCAGATGGGTCATACATCCTAGCTTTATATATCCACAATTCAACATCCCTTAATTGGTGTAGCTTCAAATGAGCTTCCGCTTGACATGCAAATAGCTGTGAATTCAATATCAGCAATTTAGTACCAGCACTTGAATTTTCATTCACCTATTCGTCACAGAACGTGACCACTAGAAATGCTTTACCTGAGAAGACGTCTGAGCTCCAAAAGTAGAGTCTGCCTCAGCTTCTTTTAACATAGTCTTCCAATCTCCAAGTCTCCAGGAGTCAGTGCATTTGCTGATATGTTTCACCAGTGCTTGCAACTTCTGCAACGTGGCTTCATCTGGTTTATGACCTAGGAAAAGTAAGTGCTTCCTTGCATTTTCAACCTGTCCTAAACTGTAAGTTTTATAGGAATGAGATTGCGCTCATAGTTCTAGACAAAATAATTACAAACTGTGAAGAAATGAAGAGGTTTGATAATAGAATTAATGGTAGAGGCTACCAACAAAAGGGGGAAAGGAAAGAAAGGGAAAAGCATAACTTCTCAGGAATTCAGTACCAGCACTTGAATTTTCATTAACCTATTCAACACAGAACATGACCACTAGAGATGCTTTACCTGACAAGATGCCTGAGCTTCAGAGGGGAAATGTAAGAAAGGGAAAAACATAACTTCTCCGAGCACAATCGAACTAAAAGAACAAAAAACACCCCTGTTACAGAAAATAGTTCTGCTGCCAAAACGCACTGCAATTCAAGACCAACTTCGAATAGCAAGAGAAATGATAATATAAAATATAGCTTTGAACTAGGATGGCTCCTATTAGATAGTTCTTTTGCTAACCATTACTAAAGAGTCAAAGAAAGTCCCCCAAGCCACAAAGCAAAGCAAAATAGAGTACGAGGAAATATAAGATGTGAAAGGGGAAACAACAATAACATCTATGAAAGTACAGCCCTATAAACAAAGGGACAAACTTAGCGAACAAGTCGAAGAAACAATGACCACAAACATCCAAACAGACAAAAAGATCAAATTTGAATCCTCCAAGGCAATCAGATCTGGTTGATGGTAAAGTGCATCCCGTTGACACCATCAACACATCCTACATCCAGTTTGACATTTGTATGGTAATATATATAAACAAAAAACATCAATCAAGAAAGTTTTACCTTAGCAAATAACAAGGCCATCAAAGATTTCCAAAATAACACATTTCCCGAGTAATATCTAAAATAACCTATAGAAACTTCACCATATTTCAAATATTCGTGATCAACAATAAGCAAACGGGCATGTAGATTCTAAAGACTTGAACATTGTATATCACTTGCCTAAGTATCAAAGATAATCAAATATAGCACATTTAATACTTAATCTCCGAACATACAGAAATTTCATCACATTTCCAAGATTCTTTGATAACTGATTCGCGAACACACATACACGTATGAACATTTTATATCGCATACTTAAGTAGAAAAGACAACCAAATGTAGCCCATTCTTACCAGATACCAATGCAGATGTACTTGAAGTGCTCCTTGTAGCACTAGAACTCAACCCACTCATTCGGCTCCTCAATGTTGAAGCGGGTGAGCCCAGTGTCAGTCTTCAAGGATCATCATATTTCTTATCTTCCTCAAACCTCAAAGAATTTTTCATATGATCAGCTAAAGAGCTTGAACCCACTTCATAAACATTCTTTCTTTTAGAAGCCGACATTTTGTAACAAATGCTTCAATCTTGAACTGGGTTGTTCTGTAATTGCAAAATTGATTGAAAGAACCTACAATGTTACATAATTGAAAACTGTAAACAAATCACCCATAAGAAAAATAACAAGAAAATGGAACAAATATGAAGAAGAAAGAGCGGAGAAAAAAGGGAGGAAAGAGAATTTCTCTAAAACCCAATAAATCTCCTCTTTTTCTATACAATTCAAGAACGCAATTTTTGAACAAATGAAGAAATGTATATCCCTTAGAGCTTCAATCTTAAACTGGGTTTTTCTGTAATTAAAAAATTGACCCAAAAAACTTACAATGTTGGAGAGTTGAAAACTGTAAAGCAATCACCAAATAGAAAATGGAAATAGCAGTGAATTCAATATCAGCAATTCAGTACTAGCACTTGAATTTTATTCATTAAAGAATGTGACCACTAGAGATGTTTTACCTGAGAAGATGCCTGAGCTCCAGAAGTAGATGCTGCCTTGGCTTCTCTCAACATAGTCGTCCAACCTCAAAGAATTTTTCATCTCATCAGCTAAAGAGCTAGAACCCACTTCATAAACATTCTTTCTTTTAGAACTCGACATTTTGTAACAAATGCTTCAATCTTGAACTGGGTTGTTCTGTAATTGCAAAATTGACTGAAAGAACCTACAATGTTACAGAATTGAAAACTGTAAATCAATCACCCATAAGAAGAATAACAACAAAATGGAACAACTGTCTTTGAAGAAGAAAGAGCGGAGAAAAAAATGGGAGGTAAGAGAATTTCTCTAAAACCCCATAAATCTCCTCTTCTTCTATACAATTCAAGAACACAATTTTTGAACAAATGAAGCAATGTATATCCCTTAGAGCTTAAACCTTTATCTGGGTTTTTCTATAATTTAAAAATTGACTGAAAAAACTTACAATGTTAGAGAGTTGAAAACTGTAAAGCAATCACCAAACAAAAAATGGAAAAAATGGCTTTGTAGAAGAAAAATTGGGGTGAAAGAGAGATAGGAATCTCGTGGTTTCAATGGTAGAAACAAAGAATGAATGTAAGCTTTTTCTAGAGAGAGAAACAAGCGGTTTACAGAGAGCTTGTTTACAGAGAATTGTTGAAGAAGAAGAAGAAGAAAGAAAATGAGAGGAACTCTTTATATACTATTACATGAATATTGAAATACTAGAAGATAATTACACCTCACGCTCTACATTTAAGAAATAGAAATCTCCTTCCACCACCGAGTAAGAATTCCCCACCCTTGATCTGCCAAGCTTCTCCTGTCCTAGCGCCATGCCCCCAAAACAACAACTACTACTACGCTCCGGTCCCAAACAGGTTGGCTTCGTATATATGAATCATCACTGACCATGTTCCCATGCCATAGTACCATCCCTATTGATTTCCTTGCTCAAACAATTTGTCTAAGACTTGAAGATAACTTGTACTTTCTTTTGGTCAGCTTGTCAAAATTCATGTATTTGGAATGTTTATGCATTTATTTCCTATAATGTGTATACTAATGTCACGCCCCCAATCGCAAGGGGCGAACAAGGGTCCATATGAGTACCTTCTTAATTGAAGCATTTAAAAATTGCATGATGTTGCAGAATGATTCTTCCTTCAAGTTCTGTCTATATAACTGGCCAAGGATAGCTGGAAGTACGTTATAAACTGGATTGTTCCCTGTAAACATTAAGTGTAAAGGAAAAAAACAATATTATGTGATGTGTGTACACACAGAAACACGCAATAACAGATGGAAGAAGCTCAATAGTAGAAAGACTAGAAAGAGATTAGATAGATGAACTTAGCAACTGATGAAAGAAAAGTTGGGTAAATATACTACCTTTCTTTGACTACTCATGAAAGAAAGTTTGGAAAGATATGAAATTCTTTCATCTTCATCTTCGAAACAGATGGCCATTTCATTTATATAAACTTTCATCTAATAATGATACACGCAAATCAAGATGATAAAAATTCTACCACATGAAAGCTAAGTATAAATGTTTGATAATCCAGCCAAACCTTCATCATGCCATTCAGTTCAGATGAGAAAGAACCAATATAACATTCTTCAGCACAGAAACTGATGGATCTCTTAATCATGCATACATATGCTCTGTCCATGGCTCTAACAAATTAGGAAAACAAACTGTCAGATCTCTAAGAGCAACCTTGCAATTTGATCGAACTGTTTCAGATGGAGCATTCTCCACAATAGTTAAAAGAAGCTGGAGATTTGCATCACTAGGAAGAATAGACACATGTTTAGAACTTTTTACAAAAGTCTTAACTAATCGATAACTCTCAAATTACCCTCAAAACAAGTTAAAAGAGTAAGCGGTCGTCGCCAACAAAAATATTCAACTAAGAGTCAGGGTCGAACACAAGAGGCTCTTATTTCAAGACACACCACAAATCAATTTTCCTTTCTCAATTAAGCACAAAGGTAATGGCTTCGGTTGGTACTAACAAATAGTCCACATGCAAACTTTTCACAAAATAAATCCTCTCATTCGCATGAAACATTTTCAAAAACCAAAAATCATTTAAGTGACAACAACTCAAGCTCAAGAAATGACTCAACTCATTAACTCTTTCACATGTTCACTTGACTCAATTAGAAATTTTCAAAATCACTACTTTTCAACATACATGCCCTCACAAGAAAGAAGTGTCCCAAAACCCCACACATATATAAACAAGACAAGGTACAAAGATGCAACACTCACACTCACAAAGAATCATCTCATGCACACAAATGTCACACCTTAGGCTTGCCCATATTTTCAATCAACATTGACTCAACTCCATATTTGGTTAGAAATCTCAAAGGACTTTGTTAAGCTTGTAATATAGGCTTAGGGAAGGTTATGATATCCTTTATATATAAGCGACTACACCCTTCTTGAACACCACACAACAACTCATCATTTCCAACTCTCCAATTTTCAAACCCAGGCACATTCCACACTATTTTTCATTTTTCTTTTCTTATTTCCACTCTAGATGCCCCACATGCAACTATTTTCAACTTTTGGAGGATTCAAGTCTCATTTATTGATTTTCTATCTTTCTTTTCCAAAGCTTTTTCTTTCTTTAAGACTTTTCATCCATCCCTCAATTTCTCTCTTCTTTTTTTTCATTTCTCTTATATCAAGCCCTCATGTGGTAAGCTTCCCTTCAATGAATTTCCCATAACACCCCCAACTTAGGCTTTTAGCCTCAACTTTCACAACCTCAAGTTCAAGGAGAGAAGGGTTCAAAAGAGGGTTACTTTTTCAAAAAGGATAAGGCTTGTAATGTGGTTGCCAATAAAAAGGATTAGGCTCAAAAGGAACAACTAATGATATATTTAGTGCAAAGGTGGGATTTTTAGGCCAAGTGGACTTCAAGAATATCAAAGAAAGCCTAAGATCATTTCTCCAACCAAAGTCAATCAAGACCAACATTTCAAGACCAAGGCAAGTTCTAGGTGACAAAAGTGAACACAAGGCATTATTCAACAACTCACCACACATGGCCTACAAATCAATCAAGATGGTTCAAACTCTCACTTCCTTTTTAAAATACAAGTAGCATTGAACATTTTTACCGCTAAGGAATTAAAAGTCACAAAAAGAGTTGTCACAAAATCTTTCATAATATGCTCCACCTTTTTAAAATGGAGAGGTATGCTCAACACTATTCACATGCATGACTATGCTCTTAGTACCAACCAAGTCAAAACCTTCCCAAAAAGAAGATGATTTTACCCTTAAGAAAGCCTCAACCAATCCATCATTAGGCAACCTCATGCATCTATTTTGTAACGGCTACTCAAACTTCACCACAATCAACGTGAATCAAACACTCGAAAGCAATCGACGATTTAACATGAAGAAAGTCATCAATCTCTATCCATCATCAAGCATCATCAATTCAAATCTTATTATTTAAACAAAAACAAAGAAGCTACAAACTACAAATCAAAAACTAAAATAGACCAATCCAACACAATATCAAAAGAAAACATCCAAAATATCAAAGCCTGACAAGGGCACACCAATCCATAACAAAGAAAGAAAAGTACGCCCAACAAGGGCACAATCACAGTTTATAGAAACAATTAACAAATTGAGTACAAGGGAGGGACCCCCAACTAAAAATGAGATTGTGTCCTCACATTCCAAATATCAAAAGAGAATACGAGGGACTACCAAAGCAAAAGAATATTTGCACGTTTACTATAATCAACAGGGAAAAGATTGAGAAGGCATATATCACTAGGAAGTAGTTTGACAGGAAAAAATGATCTTTTAAAATAGTAGTTGAGCATAAGATGAAACTAACAAAAACTGACTATAATGCTGAAGTACTTGGTAGCCTCAGCAACATGCTTAAAGAGTGCCAAAGAACCTGTCAAAAAACTAAGCACCGATCCTTCACCATAGCCTGCAAATTGATCAATATTTAAACAGTAAGTTTCTAGAGAGAGCTTCATGGTGGCAGGTTACCGACAACCATAGAGCCTGAAGTTCAAATTAAAAAAAAAATCACTTATTTGAATACCTGAGAGAAGTGCAAAGACCTCCTTGGATGGTCAGAAAGACCTGTATAATTGACCTTCAATCGTGGATGGGAAGATAAATATTCAACAATTTTTTGTGCATTCTCCTACAAGATATTGAAAGTATTTAGTTAAAACACTGTGATGTTCCAGAATTTTAAGAGCCACCCTAACTTCTCTGAACAATATAAAGATGAAGATGCAGCAATATGCATGCTGTAATCATGAAAATCTATAGGGTCAAGAATAAAAAATTAACAAAGGTGCAGGAAGGGATATATGTTTCTAGAAGAAGTGGTGGGACAACTAATTTCACCACAAAAAAAAAGCAAATAAAATTAAACCAGTTGTTTTACAACGCGAAGAACAATTGTTTTGATTCCTCTCAAACAAAGCCAACAATCGAATGGTGCTAACCCTACACCTTCAGCATTTTGTAGGAAGTACACCTTCTTTGCCAAGCTAGTTAAGTAGAAAAAATTATAAGCAAATTATCAGAAGGAAACTTGAGATGTTCAAAGAGAAACAAGGCATCAGATATCATTTACGTTTAATACGTTATACATAACTAACTAAAGATTTTTTAGATATAGACTTGTCAATGAACTGAATTCTTAAACTTTACTTAACTTTATCAAGTATCAACAACAACAAAAAGAATTCTTAAACTTCATGGTCAATAAGGGCGCCAGTGCATTTCGAAAAAGAATTTCAGTGTCTCGAAGTATTGAACAATTTTGTGCATTGTAGGGTCTATAAGGTGCTGCATAGAGAGGGCTTCTTGTACACACCTTAATCCATATGGAAGGGATCCATATTTGACTTGCATACAACCCTGAGTAAGTATACTGAGATTGTGGGAAGGCTCATCCTCGGGCCCCAGTGAAGGCCCTTTTTCAAGGTAAAGAATTATTGTAGTTGCGAGACTATCATCTATCGTCCTTTACATCCTTTTAATCTAATCCAAAGAAAATAGAAATCTTATTTTTAAAAGAACTAGAAGAGGAAAAGGTAGCATGATATCTACATTTGCTACCTAATGTTGAATAGTTCTAGAGATTCACTATGGTTGGGTAAGTGATTCATTGCTAGAGAAACCAGTAATGGGTCTACTTACAAACTCACATTCACCACAGTCAAGCTCCTAAAGTGATTATTGGTTTAGGCCACCAAAAAAGACCCAAGAAAACTAAGAATATACAACCATAAGATAACAATAAATCAAATTATGAAACGTATGCCAAATAGAGGAAACACCTTTCTCCTCTAACAGCAAGTACACCAGCCATGAGATCACCATGACTGGATATGAACTTAGTAGTTGAATGCATCACAATATCTACAAAACCATGGACAAGTAAGCTAACATCCGATGCATGTTATTGAAGAGTATTCAAGTTAGCCGAACAAAAAGTATTTGAAAAATACCTACTCCGAGCTCCAATGGATGGGACAGTACTAGGACATAATGTTGTTATCTACCAGCACAAGAGCCCATGTGCATGAGCCATCTTGGAAAGTTTCTATAATAAATAAGAAGAGACAACAGAATGAGACAAACAAATCATTATCTTTTAGAGATCAATCAATTACATGTATGAAAGTACAGCCCTATAAACAAAGGGACAAACATAGCAAACAAGTCAAAGAAATAATGACCACAATCTTGCTGAACCTATTTTATTTCTATATTACAACCTATGCAATTAATAAGTGATAAACTCACCTTCCTTGAATTCTCTCAATCTAAGCTTGGACAAAGAATACATATGCGTCAGAGAGCATCCCAAAAAGTTTTGACTTGCATGCTGTGGCAGATGGGTCATACATCCTAGCTTTATATATCCACAATTCAACATCCCTTAATTGGTGTAGCTTCAAATGAGCTTCCTCTTGACATGCAAATACCTGTGAATTCAATATAAGCAATTCAGTACGAGCACTTGAATTTTCATTCACCTATTCATCACAGAACGTGACCACTAGAGATCCTTTACCTGAGAAGATGCCTGAGCTCCAGAAGTAGTTGCTGCCTCAGCTTCTTTTAACATAGTCATACAATCTCCAAGTCTCTGGGCATCAGCGCATTTGCTGATATGTTTCACCACTGCTTGCAATCTCTGCAACGTGGCTTGATATGGTTTATGACCCAGGAAAAGTAAGTGCTTCCTTGCATTTTCAACCTGTCCTAAACTGTAAGTTTTACTGTAATGAGATTGCGCTCATAGTTCTAGACAAAATAATTACAAACTGTGAAGAAATGAAGAGGTTTGATAATAGAATTGATGGTTGAGGCTACCAACAAAGAGGGGAAAGGAAAGAAAGGGAAAAAACATAACTTCTCAGAGCACAATCGAACTAAAAGAAAAAAAAACACCCCTGTAACAAAAAATAGTCCTGCTGCCAAAACACACTGCAATTCAAGACCAACTTTGAATAGCAAGAGAAATGACAATATAGAACATAGCTTTGAACTAGGATGGATCCACCTAAATTAGATAGTTCTTTTACCAACCATTACCAATGAGTCAAAGATAGTCCACCAAGCCACAAAGCAAAGCAAAATAGAGTACGAGGAAATATAAAATGTGAAAAGGGAAACAACAATAATATGTATGAAAGTATAACCCTATAAACAAAGGGACAAACATAGCGAACAAGTCGAAGAAACAATGACCACAAACATCCAAACAGACAAAAACATCAAATTTAAATCCGCCAAGGCAATGATGGTAAGGTGCATCCTGTTGGCAACAATCAACACATCCTGCATCCAGTTTGACATTTGTATTGTAATATACATAAACAAAAAACATCAATCAAGAAAGTTTTACCTTAGAAAATATCAAGGCCAACAAAGATTAGAAAAATAACACATTTCCCGTGTAATATCTAATATAACCTATAGAAATTTCACCTAATTTCAAATATTCGTGATCAACAATAAGCAAACGGGCATGTAGATTCTAAAGAATTCAACATTGTATATCACTTTCCTTAGTATCAAAGATAATCAAATATAGAACATTTATGACTTAATCTCCGAACCAACAGAAATTTCTCCATATTTCCCAGATTCTTTGATAACTTATTCACGAACACACACACACACACAAATTCTAAACGTATGAACCTTTTATATCACTTACGTAAGTAGCAAAGATAACCAAATATAGCACATTTAACACGTAATTTCCAATACAACCTACATAAATTTCACCACATTTCAAAGATTTGTTGATAACTTATTTGCGAACACAAAATGAGATTCTAGACTTTTTATATCACTTACCAAATTAAGAAAGATCCAAAACGCTAGCGAGCTCGAACATATATTGGAGCCAATCTAATGGCTTCTTCACATTCCTTCACTGCTTCTCTTAATCGCCAGAGATAAATCAACGCAGCAGCTCGATTACAATGTAATTTACCATCGCCCGGACAACCTACTATAGAATTATCATAAAAACTCAATGCTTCCTCAAAATTACCCATAATGTAAGACTCATTCACTTTTATATTCAACTCCGCCGGAGTATCATTCGAACTGGAGGCAACCCCACTGGATTCCAGCGAAGCACTACCGGCAACATTAGCGGTTCTCAAGTAACACCAGCAGAACTCGAAGAATTTACATTCTGACCAGATACCGATGCAGATGTACCCGAAGTGCTTCTTGTATAGCCCTATGAACAAAGGGAATAACATGGCGAACAAGTGGAAGAAATAATGACCACAATCTTGTGGAACCTCTTTTATTTCTATATTACAACCTATGCAGTACTGTTAAGTGACAAACTCACCTTCCTTGCGTTCTCTCAATCTGAGCTTCGACAAAGAATACGTATGCTTCAGAGAGCATCCCAAAATGTTTTGACTTGCATGCTGCGGCAGATGGGTCATACATCCTAGCTTTATATATCCACAATTCAGCATCCCTTAATTGGTGTAGCTTCGAATGAGCTTTCGATTGACATGCAAATAGCTGTGAATTCAATATCAGCAATTCAGCACCAGCACTTGAATTTTCATTCACCTATTCGTCACAGAACGTGAACACTAGAGATTATTTACCCGAGAAGATGCCTGAGTTCCAAAAGTAGTTGCTGCCTCAGCTTCTTTTAACATTGTCGTCCAATCTCCAAGTCTCCCGGCGTTAGTGCATTTACTGATATGTTTTGCCACTGCAACGTGGCTTGATCTGGTTTATGACCCAGGAAAAGTAAGTGCTTCCTTGCATTTTCAACCTGTCCTAAACTGTAAGTTTTACAAGAATGAGATTGCGCTCATAGTTCTAGACAAAATAATTACAAACTGTGAAGAAATGAAGAAGTTTGATAATAGAATTGATGGTGGAGGCTACCAAAAAAGAGGGATAAGGAAAGAAAGGGAAAAACATAACTTCTCCGAGCACAATCGAACTAAAGAAAAAAAAACACCCCTGTTACAGAAAATAGTCCTGCTGCCAAAACACACTGCAATTCAAGACCAACTTCGAATAGCAAGAGAAATGACAATATAAAACATAGCTCTGAACTAGGATGGCTCCACCTAAATTAGATAGTTCTTTTGCCAACAATTTCTAATGAGTCAAAGACAGTGCACCAAGCCACAAAGCAAAGCAAAATAGTGTACGAGGAAATATAAGATGTGAAAGGGGAAACAACAATAACATGTATGAAAGTACAGCCTATAAACAAAGGGACAAACATAGCGAACAAGTCGAAGAAACAATGACCACAAACATCCAAACAGACAGAAACATCAAATTTAAATCCTCCAAGGCAATCAGATCTGGTTGATGGTAAAGTGCATCCCGTTGACACCAATCAACACACCCTGCATCCAGCTTGACATTTGTATGGTAATGTACATAAACAAAAAACATCAATCAAGAAAGTTTTACCTTATCAAATAACAAGGCCAGCAAAGATTCGCAAAATAACACATTTCCCGAGTAATATATAAAATAACCTATAGAAATTTCACCACATTTCCAATATTCGTGATCAACAATAAGCAAACGGGCATGTAGATTCGAAATACTTGAACATTGTATATCACTTGCCTAAGTATCAAAGATAATCAAATATAGCACATTTAACACTTAATATCCAAACATACGAAAATTTCATCACATTTCCAAGATTCTTTGATAACTGATTCGTGAACACACACACACACTTATGAACATTTTATATCACATACTTAAGTAGAAAAGATAACCAAATATAGCACATTCTGACTAGATACCGATGCAGATGTACCCGAAGTGCTCCCTGTAGCACTAGAACTCAACCCACTCATTCGGCTCCTCAATGTTGAAGTTGGTGAGCCCAGTGTCAATCTTCAAGGATCATCATATTTCTTATCTTCCTCAAACCTCAAAGAATTTTTCATCTGATCAGCTACAGAGCTTGAACCCACTTCATAAACATTCTTTCTTTTAGAAGCCAACATTTTGTAACAAATGCTTCAACCTTGAACTGGGTTGTTTTGTAATTGCAAAATTGACTGAAAGAACCTACAATGTTACAGAATTGAAAACTGTAAACAAATCACCCATAAGAAAAATAACAACAAAATGGAACAAATGTGAAGAAGAAAGAGCGGAGAAAAAAAGGGAGGAAAGAAAATTTCTCTAAAACCCCATAAATCTCTTCTTCTTCGATGCAATTCAAGAGCACGATATTTGAATAGATGAAGCAATGTATATCCCTTAGAGCTTCAATCTTAAACTGGGTTTTTCTGTAATTGAAAAATTGACTGAAAAAACTTACAATGTGGGAGAGTTGAAAACTGTAAAAAATCACCAAACAGAAAATGGAAATAGTAGTGAATTCAATATCACGAGTCAGTACCACCACTTGAATTTTATTCGTCACAGAACTTGACCACTAGATATACTTTACCTGAGAAGATGCCTGAGCTCCAGAAGTAGATGCTGCCTTATAGCTTCTCTCAACATAGTCGTCCAACCTCAAAGAATTTTTCATCTGATCAGCTAAAGAGCTAGAACCCACTTCATAAACATTCTTTCTTTTAGAACCCGACATTTTGTAACAAATGCTTCAATCTTGAACTAGGTTGTTCTGTAATTGCAAAATTGGCTGAAAGAACCTACAATGTTACATAATTGAAAACTGTAAATCAATCACCCATAAGAAGAATAACAACAAAATGGAACAAATGTCTTTGAAGAAGAAAGAGCGGAGAAAAAAATGGGAGGTAAGAGAACTTCTCCAAAACCCCATAAATCTCCTCTTCTTCTATCAGCTAAAGAACTACAACCCACTTTATAAACATTCTTTCTTTTAGAACCTGACATTTTGTAACAGATGCTTCAATCTTGAACTGGGTTGTTCTGTAATTGCAAAATTGACTGAAAGAACCTACAATGTTACAGAGTTGAAAACTGTAAATCAATCACCCATAAGAAGAATAACAACAAAATGGAACAACTGTCTTTGAAGAAGAAAGAGCGGAGAAAAAAATGGGAGGTAAGAGAATTTCTCTAAAACCCCATAAATCTCCTCTTCTTCTATACAATTCAAGAACACAATTTTTGAACAAATGAAGCAATGTATATCCCTTAGAGCTTAAACCTTTAACTGGGTTTTTCTATAATTGAAAAATTGACTGAACAAACTTACAATGTTAGAGAGTTGAAAACTGTAAAGCAATCAACAAACAAAAAATGGAAAAAATGGCTTTGTAGAAGAAAAATTGGGGCGAAAGAGAGATGGGGATCTCGTGGTTTCAATGGTAGAAACAAAGAATGAATGTAAGCTTTTTCTAGAGAGAGAAACAAGCGGTTTACAGAGAGCTTGTTTACAGAGAATTGTTGAAGAAGAAGAAGAAGAAAGAAAATGAGAGGAACTCTTTATATACTATTACATGTATATTGAAATACTAGAAGATAATTACACCTCATGCTCTACATTTAAGAAATAGAAATCTCCTTCCACCACCGAGTAAGAATTCCCCACCCTTGATCTGCCAAGCTTCTCCTGTCCTAGCGCCATGCCCCCAAAACAACAACTACTACTACGCTCCGGTCCCAAACAAGTTGGCTTCGTATATATGAATCATCACTGACCATGTTCCCATGCCATAGTACCATCCCTATTGATTTCCTTGCTCAAACAATTTGTCTATGACTTGAAGATAACTTGTACTTTCTTTTGGTCAGCTTGTCAAAATTCATGTATATGGAATGTTTATGCATTTATTTCCCATAATGTGTATACTAATGTCACGCCCCCAATCGCAAGGGGCGAACAAGGGTCCATATGAGTACCTTCTTAATTGAAGCATTTAAAAATTGCATGATGTTGCAGAATGATTCTTCCTTCAAGTTCTGTCTATATAACTGGCCAAGGATAGCTGGAAGTACGTTATAAACTGGATTGTTCCCTGTAAACATTAAGTGTAAAGGAAAAAAACAATATTATGTAATGTGTGTACACACAGAAACACGCAATAACAGATGGAAGAAGCTCAATAGTAGAAAGACTAGAAAGATATTAGATAGATGAACTTCTTTATTAGCAAGTGATGAAAGAAAAGTTGGGTAAATATACTACCTTTCTTTGACAACTCATGAAAGAAAGTTTGGCAAGATATGAAATTCTTTCATCTTCATCTTCGAAACAGATAGCCATTTCATTTATATAAACTTTCACCTAATAATGATACATGCAAATCAAGATGATAAAAATTCTACCACATGAAAGCTAAGTATAAATGTTTGATAATCCAGCCAAACCTTCATCATGCCATTCAGTATCAGATGAGAAAGAACTAATACACATTCTTCCGCACAGAAACTGATGGTTCTCTTAATCATGCGTACATATGCTCTATCCATGGCTCTAACATATTAGGAAAAAAAACTGTCAGATCTCCAAGAGCAACCGTGCAATTTGATCGAACTGTTTCAGATGGTGCATTCTCCACAATAGTGAAAAGAAGCTGGAGATTTGCATCACTAGGATGTAATATAGACACATGTTTAGAAATTTTTCCAAAAATCTTAAGTAATTGATAACGCTCAAATTACCCTCAAAATAAGTTAAAAGAGTGATAGCTCCATAGACACGGATGAGGCTATAGAAGCCCTATGAGGACAATCATTAAGGTCTTAAGATAAGGAGTTGCAAGCCAAGATTGTTGGGCTTCAATGAAAAATCAAAAATATGTTTATCACGAAATAAGTGTCCAAATTCAAGCCTAAAAGGATGAAGATTGGGCCACACGAAGCCCAATAAAAGAGCCCAAAAAGTTGAACGCTTAAAGTCAAAATTTCCTAGTTTAAACTTTTCCAATTTTAAAAAGTTTCCTAATTTAAAGTTTTTCTAGTTTAAAGTTTCCTAGTTTAAAAGTTTCCTAGTTTAAATTTTCCTAGTTATTATTTCCATAAAACTAGGATTTAAATCTCATTCTATTTGGGATAGGTTTTCCCCATATGTAGGAGTTGATTTTATTATTTTGAACATACATGATTAATATTATTAGAGAGGTTTCTCTTCTTTACACCTTTGTGTGTGCTGACTATGGATTTATCTTACAACCTTATAAGAACGATTCTTTAAGAGGTAAGATTAATTCTTAATTTGATATCTTTTGTTTCTATTCATAAATTAAAGAAGGTGATTAGTCTTATACTAATTGTTGTCTCTAATTTATTCGAAATAGGGGTCTAGATCACTTTTGATCTAAGTTCTTGAATTGACTCTATTAGTATCATAATTAGTTTTAATTTTCTAATTTTGAATACTAAGATCAATTAGGGTTCTTAGCACTTTCTCTTGAAATTTGGGGATTTTATTCTTGAATATCACATATCTTTCAATTTCTGTCTTTAATAATTATAATTTCGCTTCCGCATTATTTTCGTCTTTATTCTGGTAACCCGATTCTTATCAAGTGGTATCAGAGTGGTTCTATCAAGGTTCCGTTCTTGATAATCTTGGGAGTTTCAAAAAAAAAATCCTTTTGTAGTTGCTTAAAAGTTAAGCTCCAAAGCAAAAAAAAATAAAAATTCAACTACTTGAGTATTAAGGTATTTCAAGAAACTCCGAATTTTTTTTGATTTTTGATTTTCTATCTCAAAGAGGAAAATCAAGAAGAGGGGAAATTGAAGTTTTTTTTGTTTCTTTTTTTTCTTGTTTCACAAGGTGGTCCTTTTTTCTTGTTTCATCAATCCCAATTTATTTGGGAGTTGATAAATTCTTTTCTTTCTATATCTTACTTCTAAAAGGATTGTTACTAGTAGGGTTTATATATAAATCCTAAAGGAACCAGCCAAAGGTTGTAATTTGAGTTGAAAAGGGCAAGGAGGGTGAGATCAATAGAGATAAAAAAAATAGAAAAGCCAAATAGAGAGATAATTGTTTCTTTGAATTTTTTTTGAGATGTCTTTAACAGGAAAGGATGATGACACTGGGACTCAAAAAGATGAATTAATGAAGATGCTCAAAATGATTACGACCCAACTTGATGCGTTAGAGATTGCACAAAACCCACATAATCCAATGAACATGACCGATGTGAGAAGAATCCATCAAAACCCGATACCTCAAGTTAGGAGACCAGCTTTCCGAGCTCCTCAAGTCCATCAAACTGAGGATCAATTTGGTGATTATGAAGACGAATTTGAAGAAGCTTACCAACTGAGAAACGAAAGGAGGGTGCCACGAGTTAGAGTTGAGGATGACAATCTTAGTAGTATTAAGATGAAGATTCCTACTTTCAAGGGGATAAGAGATCCAGACTTCTACCTTGATTGGGAGAGGAAAGTGGAGGCCATCTTTGATTGTCATAACTACTCTGAAGGTAAGAAGGTTAAACTTGCTGTGGTTGAATTTTCTGACTATGCTGCTAGTTGGTGGAGGAAATTTTGCAGAGACAGAATCGACAATGGAGAACCGCCCGTTGCGACATGGGACAAGATGAAGAGGGTTATGAGAAAACATTTTGTACCATCACACTTCCAAAGATATCTGCAAAAACTCCTTCAAACTCTGAGGCAAGGCTCTATGTGATAGCAGCGAGGTTACGGAGATAACAATATATAGAGTTGAATATTAGAGTGCTGAAGCAATAACAGAAAAAAAAGAAACAGAAACTAATAAAAAAAGATATGGGAAATTCTAAGGAAATATCCAAGAATTTCAAAGGAATTTATATTCTAAGGCCTTGAAAAGATCCAAGTAACAGCATATAGATTTATGAAAGAAATCTAACGCCTTTACTTGAGAAAACGAATCAAAAACAATAGAAACGGATCTTGACCGCTTTGTGAGTAACTAAAGACAATAATTAGTATAAACTAATCACCTTCTAAAGAATACCAAAAAGAAATCACAGAGATCACAAGAAGAAATTACTTTATACCTTAAACTATGAAAGTAAAGGTTTAAAGGTAAATTCTCAAAGAACAAGTCACAAAGGTTCAAAAGAACTCTCTCAAATATTATTAATATCAATCTAATGGTTTTTTAATGAATGAAAAATCACTCCTATTTATAGAATAAATAAGTTGGCTGCTAGCCCTAATAAAACCCTAAAAGAATAATCTAGAACTTAATAAAATAAAACCCTAGCTTGGGGGCTAAGGTAAAATAACAAAAACCCTACTAATTGTGGCTGATTTAAGGCCTTTATGGGCCCCCTTGGTCGTGGCTTTTGAGCTCCTATTGGGCCTTTATTGGGCTGCTGATTTCAGCTGCACTTAAGGGCTGAAATTGGCCTCCTTTTGGGCTGATTTTGAGCCTCTTTCTGCACCACTTTGGACTTCTTCAAGGCTGAACATTGGACCCCAATATTCTTCCTCTTGGACTTCAACTTGGGCCACCAAATAATTGTAGCATTTGGAAAATCCATCTCCCTTGAGCTTGGGCTCTTCTTCCCCAACAAGACACCTTTGGATCAGCGATTGAAGCCCGTTGAGCTTATCATTGAACTCCTTTTTTTTGAGATCTTGTTATGGGCCTCCTTGGAGTTTGTAAAGCTTCATCCTTGTCCTTCAATGGAGTAGAGCTTCCTTGGATGCTATCACTATGTCTGTGGATGATTATTTCAAGGCTATGGATATGGCTATGATCCAAGCAAATTGTAATGAGGACGAGGAGGCCACTATGGCAAGATTTCTTAATTGTTTAAATGGAGAAATAGTTGATGTAGTAGAATTGCAACAATATGTGAATTTAGATGAATTGGTTGAGTTGGCTGTAAAAGTAGAAAAACAAAATAAAAGGAAGCAACAAGCTGGCTCATGGAAGAATTGATCTACTACAACTATAAGGAAGCCATGGACAACACATGAGGAGAAATCTATGCCTAAATTACAAGATGACACAGGCAAAGGTAAATGGGAGGCCAAATATGGAGGTAAGACTTTTAACACAAAAACTTCTTCTCCTTCTACCCCTTCTAGTGCTATACAATGTGATAAGTGTCAAGGGAGGGAACATAAGGCGTTTGAATGTCCAAATAGAAGAGTTGTCTTAATTAAGGATAATGGGGAATATGAGAGTGAAATTAGTGAGGGAGAAGAAGAAGAAGAAGATGGTGTTAGGAGTGAGGACGAGAGAGAGATGACTTTTCATAATGAGGGACAATTTTTGGGGGTAGTTAGGCGTCTTATGAACATTAATATGGGAGAGCTTGATGAGGCACAAAGAGAAAATATTTTTCATACACGATGTGGGATAAAGGGTAAAATTTGCTCTATGATCATTGATAATGGTAGTTGTGCTAATGTGGTGAGCACATATGCGATGGAGAAATTGGGGATTCCATGGACGAAACGTAAGGCCAATTATAAGCTTCAATGGTTGAATGACTGTGGGGAGCTCAAGGTAAGTAAACAATGTATGATTCCTTTTCTATTGGAGAGTATTATGATGAAGTTCTTTGTGATTTTGTACCTATGCAAGTTTGTCATATTTTGTTGGGCCGACCTTGGCAATATGATAGATATGCTTCCCATGATGGGAGGAGGAATAAGTACTCTCTTGAACATAAGGGGAAGAAGTATATTCTTGCACCCTTAACTCCTTCTCAAGTGTATGAAGACCAACAATGACTAAAAGAAACAATGGGGAAACATGGGGAGGGATAAAAAAAAGAGAGTAAAAAAATTGAGAGAGAGGAAAATATTCAAGTGAGGCATGAGAAGAGAGAGGGCAACAATGAGGAAAAAGAAAAGGTGGGAAGGAGTGATAAAAAAGAGAAAATTGGTGAGACAAAAGAGCTGAGGGTGAAAAAATAGTGAGTCTTGCAAAAGCCAAAGAGTGTTTACTTGCAAAAAAAGAGGGGCTGCCCATTGTCGTTCTCACTTATAGGGAAGTTATGATTAACACTAACGATTTAACTCCCTCTTTGCCTACTGTTGTATCAACTCTTTTGCAGGATTTTGACGATGTATTTCCTCCGGATATCTCTAAGGGATTACCTCCTTTGAGAGGAATAGAACATCAAATTGACTTTGTTCCTGGATCTCAACTTTCGAATAGGCCCGCTTATAGAAACAATCCAGATGAAACAAGAGAACTACAAAGGCAAGTAGAGGAATTACTTGAAAAGGGCTTTGTGAGGGAAATCATGAGTCCATGCTCTGTTCCTGTGCTCTTGGTACGAAAAAATGATGGACCTTGGAGGATGTGTGTGGATTGTCGTGACATTAACAAAATAATGGTAAAGTATCGACATCCTATCCCCCGCCTAGATGATATGCATGACCAATTGCATGGCTCAAAAATATTTTCAAAAATTGATTTAAAAAGTGGGTACCACAAAATTCGAATGAATCCTGGAGATGAGTGGAAAACTGCTTTCAAAACTAAGTATGGATTGTATGAGTGGTTGGTGATGCCGTTTGGCTTAACTAATGCACCTAGTACTTTCATGAGGCTAATGAACCATATCTTCAAAGATTTTCATGGCAAGTTTGTGGTGGTGTATTTTGATGATATTCTAATCGTTTCTACATCTCTTGAAGAACAAGTGGAACATTTGTGGTTAGTTTTCGATGTGCTTAGGGAGCAACAACTGTATGCTAATCTATCCAAGTGCACGTTTTGTGTTGATAAAGTAATCTTTCTTCGTTTTGTTGTTAGCTCGAATGGTGTTGAAGTTGATGAAGATAAAGTTAAAGCAATAAAAGAATGGCATGTTCCTAAGAGTGTGACTGAAGTGAGGAGTTTTCATGGACTTGCTAGTTTTTATAGGAGATTTGTGAGGGATTTTGGTACAATTGCTGCACCATTAATGGAATTCATTAAAAAAGATAAGGTGTTTAAATGGGGAAAAGAACAAGAGCATGCATTTAATGTCTTGAAAGATAAGTTGTGTTCTGCTCCTTTGTTACAATTACTAGATTTTTCTAAATCTTTTGAAGTTGAATGTGATGCTAGTGGAAAAGGTATAGGGGCTGTCCTAATGCAAGATTCTAAGCCTATTGCATATTTTAGGGAGAAATTGAGTGGAGCTACATTGTATTATTCTACTTATGATCGTGAGTTGTATGCCTTGGTAAGGGCTTTGGCTACTTGGCAACATTACTTATGGCCACTTGAGTTTGTGATAAACACTGACCATGAATCATTGACGTACTTGAAAGGCCAAGCTAAGTTAAGTAAATGACATGCCAAGTGGGTGGAGTTCATTGAGACGTTTCCTTATGTGATTTCATACAAACAAGGTAAGGACAACGTAGTGGCTGATGCATTGTCCTGAAGGTACGTTCTTGTTTCTACTCTTACTTCTAAGCTGATGGGATTTGATCAGATTAAAACTCTGTATGCTAATGATTCAGACTTTGGGGTTGCTTATGATGCATGTTTGAAGGGACCCTTTGAGAAATTCACTCTACGTGATGGGTTCCTTTTCAAGGAAAATAAGTTGTGTGTGCCAATATGTTCATTGCGTGATGTTTTTGTAAGAGAGGCACATTGTGGGGGGCTTATGGGTCACTTTGGAGTGCCAAAAACCTTAGATATACTTGCTGAAAATTTCTTTTGGACTGGCATGCGCAAGGATGTAGAAATATTTTGTGCACAATGTTTAGAATGTAAACATGCTAAATCTAGGGTTTTACGACATGGGTTGTATACTCCATTGCCTGTTCCAATTTCTCCTTGGATAGATATCTCTATGGATTTTTTGTTAGGTTTACCGAAAACGAAGAATGGCAAGGATAGTGTCTTTGTTGTGGTGGATAGATTCTCCAAGATGGCTCGTTTCATTCCATGCTTGAAAACTAATGATGCTTCTCATGTGGCTGATTTGTTTGTTAAAGAGGTGGTGAAATTACATGGCATACCTAGAACTATTGTTAGTGATACGGATGTTAAGTTTTTAAATCACTTTTGGTGTGTTCTTAGGGGAAGGTTAGGGACTAAATTGTTATTTTCTACTTCTTGTCACCCACAAACTGATGGACAAACTGAGGTGGTGAATAGAACTTTAGGGAACATGTTGAGGGCTGTTTTAAAAGGTAAATTAACTTCTTGGGAGGATTACTTGCCTTTGGTGGAATTTGCTTATAATAGAACTATTCATTCTTCTATTGGATCTTCTCCTTTTGAAGTTGTTTATGGTTTTAACCCCCTTACTCCTCCTGATTTAGTGCCATTGCCTACTAATGATATTGCTTGTCTTGATGGAAATAATAAAGCTGAGATGATGAGGAAGATACATGGGTAGACTAAACTTGCTATTGAAAGGAGGAATAAACAAGTTGCCTTGAGAAGCAACAAAGGGCGAAAACAAGTCATTTTTGAGCCTGGGGACTTAGTTTTGATTCACATTCGTAAAGAACGGTTTCCCTCCAAAAGGAAGTCTAGATTGCATCCTAGAGGCGATGGACCATTCAAAGTTCTTGAGCGAATTGGAGACAATGCTTACAAATTGGATTTGCCTGGTGAGTATCAAGTAAATACTACTTTCAATGTTGCTGACTTGTCCTTGTTTGATATAGGGTCTAATTCGAGGATGAATTCTTTTCAAGAAGAGGGGGATGATAGCTCCATGGACACGGATGAGGCTATAGAAGCCCTAAGAGGACAATCACTAAGGTCTCAAGATAAGGAGTTGCAAGCCAAAATCGTTGGGCTTCAATGAAAAATCAAGAATATGTTTATCACGAAAGAAGTGTCCAAATTCAAGCCCAAAAGGAAGAAGATTGGGCCACACGAAGCCCAATAAAAGAGCCCAAAAAGTTGAACGCTTAAAGTCAAAATTTCCTAGTTTAAACTTTTCAAATTTTAAAAAGTTTCCTAGTTTAAAGTTTCCTAGTTTAAAAGTTTCCTAGTTTAAATTTTCCTAGTTATTATTTCCATAAAAGTAGGATTTAAATCCCATTCTATTTGGGATAACTTTTCCCTATAAGTAGGGGTTGATTTTATTATTTTGAACAGACATGATTAATATTATTTGAGAGGTTTCTCTTCTTTACACCATTGTGTGTGCTGACTATGGATTTATCTTACAATCTTATAAGAACGATTCTTTAAGAGGTAATATTAATTCTTAATTTGATATCTTTGGTTTTCATTCGTAAATTAAAGAAGGTGATTAGTCTTATACTAATTGTTGTCTCTAATTTCTTCGAAATAGGGGTCTAGATCACTTTTGATCTAAGTTCTTGAATTGACTCTATTAGTATCATAATTAGTTTTAATTCACTAATTTTGAATACTAAGTTCAATTAGGGTTCTTAGCACTTTATATTGAAATTTGGGGATTTTATTCTTGAATTTCACATATCTTTCAATTTCTGTCTTTAATCATTATAATTTCGCTTCTGCATTATTTTCGTCTTTATTCTGGTAACCCGATTCTTATCAAAGAGTAAGTGGTTGTCGCCAATAAAAATACCCAACTAAGAGTCGGGGTCGTACAAGAGAGGCTCTTATTTCAAGACACACCACAAATCAATTTTCCTTTCTCAATTAAGCACAAAGGTAATGACTTCGGTTGGTACTAACAAATAGTCCACATACAAACTTTTCACAAAAGAAATACTCTCATTCTCATGGAACATTTTCAAACACCAAGAATCATTTAAGTGAAAACAACTCAAGCTCAAGAAATGACTCAACTCATTAACTCTTTCACATGCTCACTTGACTCAATTAGAAATTTTCAAAATGACCACTTTTTCAAATTACAGGCTCTCACAAGAAAGAAGTGTCCCAAAACCCCACACACATATAAACAAGACAAGGGACAAAGATGCAACACACACTCACACTATCACTCACAAAGAATCATCTCATGCACACAAATGTCACACCATAGGCTTGCCCATATTTTCAATCAACATTGACTCAACTCCATATTTGGTTAGAAATCTCAAAGGACTTTGTTAAGCTTGTAATATAGGCTAAGGGAAGGTTATGATATCATTTAGATATAAGTGAATACACCCTCCTTGAACACTACACAACAACTCATCATTTCCAACTTTCTCCATTTTTCAAACCCATGCACATTCCACACTATTTTTAATTTTTCTTTTCTTATTTCCACTCTAGATGCCCCACATGCAACCATTTTCAACTTTTGGAGGATTCAAGTCTCATTTATTCATTTTCTTTCTTTCTTTTTCAAAGCTTTTTCTTTCTTTAAGACTTTCCATCCATCCCTCAGTTTCTCTCTTCTTCTTTTTCATTTCTTTTATATCAAGCCCTCATGTGGTAAGGATCCCTTCAATGAATTTCCCATAACACCCCCAACTTAGGCTTTTAGCCTCAACTTTCACAACCTCAAGTTCAAGGAGAGAAGGGTTCAAAAGAGGGTTACTTTTTCAAAAAAGATAAGGCTTGTAATGTGGTTGCCAATAAAAAGGATTAGGCTCAAAAGGGACAACTAAGGATATATTTAGTGAAAAGGTGGGATTTTTAGGGACTTAAAGAATATCAAAGAAAGCCTAAGATCATTTCTCCAGCCAAACTCAATCAAGACCAACATTTCAAGACCAACAAGGCAAATTCTAGGTGACAAAAGTGAACACAAGGAATTATTCAACAACTCACCACACATGGCCTGCAAATCAATCAAGATGGTTCAAAATCTTACTTCCTTGTCAAAATACAAGTAGCATTGAACATTTTAACCGCTAAGGAATCAAAAGTCACAAAGAGAGTTGTCACAAAATCATTCATAACATACTCCACCTTTTAAAAACAGAGAGGTATGCTCAACACAATTCACATGCATGACTATGCTCTTAGTACCAACCAAGTCAAAACCTTCCCAAAAGGATGATGATTTTGCCCATAAGAAAGCCTCAACCAATCCATCATTAGGCAACCTCATGCATCTATTTGGTAACGGCTACTCAAACTTCACCACAATCAACGTGAATCAAACACTCGCAAGCAATCGACGATTTAACCTGAAGAAAGTCATCAATCTCTATCCATCATCAAGCATCATCAATTCAAATCTTATTATTTAAACAAAAACAAAGAAGCTACAAACTACAAATCAAAAACTAAAATAGACCAATCCAACACAATATCAAAAGAAAACATCCAAAATATCAAAGCCCGACAAGGGCACACCAATCCATAACAAAGAAAGAAAAGTACGCCCGACAAGGGCATAATCACAGTTTACAGAAACAATTAACAAACTGAGTACAAGGGAGGCACCCCCAACTGAAAATGAGACTGTATCCTCATAGTCCAAATATCAAAAGAGAATACGAGGGACAACCAAAGCAAAATAATATTTGCACATTTACTATAATCAACAGGGAAAAGATTGAGAAGGCATATGTCACTAGAAACTAGTTTGATAGGAAAAAATGATCTTTAAAATAGTAATTGAGCATAAGATGAAACTAACATAACTGACTATAATGCTGAAGTACTTGGTAGCCTCAGCAACATGCTTAAAGAGTGCCAAAGAACCTGTCAAAAAACTAAGCACCGATCCTACACCCCATAGCCTACAAATTGATCAACATTTAAACAGTAAGTTTCAAGAGATAGCTTCATGGTAGCAGGATACCGACAACCATAGAACCTTAGTTCAAATTTAAAAAAAAACACTTGTTTGAATACTTGAGAGTGCAAAGACCTCCCTGGATGGTTAGAGACCTGCATAATTGACCTTCTTCAATCGTGGATGGGAAGATAAATATTCAGAAATTTTTTGTGCATTCTTCTACAAGATATTGAAAGTATTTAGGTAAAACACTGTGATGTTCTAGAATTTTAAGAACCACCCTAACTTCTCTGCACAATATAAAGATGAAGATGCAGCAATAAGCATGCCGTAATCATGAAAATCTATAGGGTCAAGAATAATAAATTCACAAAGGCGCAGGAGGGAATATATGTTTCTAGAACGAGTGGTGGGATAGCTAATTTCATCACCAAAAAAAAGAAAATAAAATTAAACTAGTATTTTACAACGCGAAGAACAATTGTTTTGATTCCTCTCAAACAAAGAGAACAATCGAATGGCGCTAACCCTGCACCTTTAGCATTTTTTAGGAAGTTCACCTTCTTTGCCAAGCTAGTTAAGTAGAAAAATTTATAAGCAAATTATCAGAAGGACACTTGAGATGTTCAAAGAGAAACAAGGCATTAGACATCATTTACGTTCAATACGCTATACATAAGTAACTAAAGATTTTCAGATATAAACTTGTCAATGAACTAAATTCTTAAACTTTACTTAACTTTATCAAGTATCAACAACAACAAAAAGAATTCTATTGATTTGTAAATATCTAAGTGTGATTAGATAGGATTTTGTAGGATTTACATTGATCTAACAGAATCATATCTGATATGCTATTGAATAGGTTAGGATATTAGAATCATCCCTTGATTCTCAAATCTCCTAGAATCAAGGTATCTGATTGCTAGCTAGTTTACTTTTCTACACTATAAATATGTATCTCTATGGATGAAAATGCACATTTTTGGTTCCAAAACTTACATCGTATTAGAGCATTGGCTGGGCTACGTCACCCAGCTGCATCAATAGAAGCCGAGAGTTCTATTAAAAAAATTCTGACAGAGAACAATGAAGCCCGTGGTGTGATATTTGCAAAAATATGGGCACACTCATAAGAGTTGCTTTAATATCCATAGGAAATCACCTAGCTGGAACAAAAATTGGCAGACAACCATGGCCAGGCCTTTCAATGTACCAAAGAAGAACCAGGTCTACGATCTTCTCTAGAAATGTGATCTTTCACTAAGGAACAAGTAGAGCTACTGCACAAATTTCTCCAAGTTCTCCAACCTCAACTCCAAACCAGTAAATCTGATCCTTCTACTCCCACTTGTTCTTTTTCCAAAGCAGGTAATGTACCATCTATTTTTGTATTTGTGAGTACAGATTCAACTGGTATAAGTCCTTGGATCATAGATTCAGGGGCTATTGATGACATGACATGGAATTCCCATTTTTTCTCAACTTACACTCATTTAGCAGGAAATAAAAAAGTCAAAGTTGTTGAACCGAAATTCTTCCAAGATAGGAGCCTCCAAATCCTCATTAATATTAGATGTCCTTCCCTAGACGATTTTATCTGGTACAAATATAATTTCTTACAAAAGGTCATGATCCGACAAGATTGCCATCTTGATTTCTGGAAAGAACATTTTGTTAGGGTTTTCCACCTCTCTTTGCCGATAAAGTAAGAACCAAAATCCGTGATTGCTATGATGGAAAAATTCCTTACAACCAGATGACTTATGGAGATATTGTCGGTATCATCAACACTGTAGGACTAGAACTTTGAACTGATATCAAACTGAAGCACCCACTTAAAAAGGAACAATCCTCCTCTTGAAAAGAATTAGGAAGTTTCTGCCAAAACTTTGGATTCGTCTCATTAACCCCTCCTTCTGCCAAATCCAAAAAGATAAGAGGAGTTCCAAAAAGATGCACCGCAGTAAATCCAGAAGATCTTCTGAGAAAACCCTAAAAAGCCTCATAAAAGGAGTTATAGGCATAAACGACCTAAAAGATCCAAAGAAAATGTATGCTGGACATGAGGCAAAACTGGCCATAGAGCTAATGAGTGTAAATCAGGAAAAAAAAGAAGAAAATCAATCTCCTTGATATTGGTGAAGACATCAGAGAAAAACTCTACTCCATCCTTGAAAAACCTTTTTCCGATTATTCAAACAATTCTTCGGATGAGTCTAGAACTCAAAAATCTTATCCTCAATCATCAGGAAAAGCCCAAAGCTAAACCTATGGTTGAACCTTTTAGCATGAAATAGATCATGAATAGATTTGAAAAACATGTTGAACCCACAATTTCAGACCTCGGTCATGAAGTCTCTACTCTCAAAGATGAAATCTGCAACATCAAAGCTAGACTTGAAAAAGTCGAAACACATATTATCACTGACCAATTTCTTAAACAAGTCACTACCCAAGATCAAGAATCTGAACCCCAAATCCAGGTAGAAGAGACTAACACTCTCCCTCTTCTTCCCAACAATGACCATTTAATTGAACATAGATTCAACACTACTTCTGATTTCGGTACCGCTTCTGAAGCTCAAGGAGTCACAGTCATATCTTCTATCCGAAAATTGCTTTGGTTGACAGTGGTGCAGATCGTAACTGCATAGTAAAAGGTATTATTCCTACTCAATACTTGGAAAAAAGTACTTCTAAATTATACTCCGCTACAGGAGAACTTTTACGCATTAATTAAAAGCTTTCAACAGCTCATATTTGCAGTAATAACATTTGATTGACAAATGATTTTATTATTACTGAAAATATCAATGAAGATATTATTTTAGGAATTCCTTTTATCACCCAGATAAAACCTTATTTTACGGATTTAAATGGTATTACTACCACTATCTTAGGAAAAGAATTACATTTTCCATTTATCAAAACTCTTTCTCAAAATGAAAGTGATTTTATTCGGAAAAACACTATTTTTCGCATTAATAAACTTTCACAGCATATTACATTTTTAAAAGATGAAATTAAAGTTAAGAAAATTGAACAAATTTTTAAAATCCAAAAGATGATCACTAAGATAACCAATCTTCGTGAAATGTTTGAACAAGAAATATGCTCTAACTTTTCCAAATGCTTTTTGGGAAAGAAAAAGACACATAGTTGAACTTCCATATATTGAAGGGTTCAATGAACATGCTATTACCACTAAGGCAAGACCTATTCAAATGAACCAAGAAATAATGGAATTTTGCAAAAAAGAAATAGACAATCTCTTACAAAACAAAATCATTAGATTTTCAAAATCACCGTAAAGTTGCTCAGCTTTCTATGTCAGCAAAAATGCTGAGAAAGAAAGAGGAGCACCTAGGTTAGTAATTAATTGCAAACCTCTTAACTCGGTTTTAAAATGGATCAGGTATCCGATACCTAACAAAAGGGACCTTTAGAAAAGGACTTTTAAAGCTAATATTTACAGTAAATTCGATATGAAATCAGGATTTTGGCAAATTCAAATTGCTGAAAAAGACAAATACAAAACTGCTTTCAATGTCCCATTCGGACAATATGAATGGAATGTTATGCCATTTGGGCTTTAAAATGCCCCTTCTGAGTTTCAAAATATCATGAATTCAATTTTTAATGACTATAGCTACATGTCTATTGTTTACATTGATGATGTGTTAATATTTTCTGAGGACATTGATTCTCATTTTAAGCACCCTAATACTTTCTTTAAAATTTTTAAGAAAAATGGTTTAGTAGTCAGTGCTAAGAAGATCAAGTTATTCCAAACCACTATCAGGTTTCTAGGTCATGACCTAAAACCAAGGATCTTACAAACCCATTGGCAGAGTCGTAGAGTTCTCATCCAAGTTTACCAACAAAATTATTGATAAAACCCAACTCCATAGGTTCTTAGGAAGCCTTAATTATGTTGCTGACTTTATCCCAAAAGTTAGGCAGGTCTGCGAGCCTTTGTATAAAAGACTTAGGAAAAACCCAATCCCTTGGAGTACTGAACAAACCCAAGCAGTTATCTGTGCTAAAAGACTGGTCTAGAATCTTCCGTGTTTAGGTATCCCCAACCCAGATGCCTTTATGATAGTAGAAACAAATGCTTCTGACATTGGTTATGGAGGAATCCTAAAACAAAAGATTGACCTTAAGTCTCCTGAACTTCTTGTTTGTTTCACTTCTGGAATCTGGAATTCTGCTTAGAAAAACTATTCTACTGTTAAAACAGAAATCTTATCTATAGTGCTATGCATCACAAAATTTCAAGATGATCTCATTAACAAAGAATTTTTACTAAGAGTAGATTGCAAATCTGCCAAAGAAATTTTACAGAAAGATGTACAAAATTTAGTTTTAAAACAAATATTTGCTAGATGGCAAGCTCTTCTATCTAGCTTTGATTTCCAAATTAAAATTTATCAAAGGAGAAAATAATTCCCTTCCAGATTTCTTGACCAGAGAATTTTTAAAGGGAAAAAATGAGGCCCATAAAGCCTGATTCAACACAAAGAGTAACAAAGCAAATGGCAAGACCATTTGACGTCCTAACCGTTTTTATGAGTCCATTCAGGCCCTCAGTACCACAGCAGCCTAGTATCAGGCCAGAACTAGCATTCCAGAATCGGTACACAACATTAGTTTAATATCCAAAGTTGACACCACAAAAGCTATAAGCTTGAAAAATGAACAACCATCTCCCTCAGTACAGCCTAAGGAAAGCTATACAATGAAAGTTTCAGAAACCTTTGCTCAAGCGGTAAAGCCATCTTTACCAAAGGAAAGCCATACTCCCCCCAGAAGGAAGAATTTGATTTTACCACCTTACATGTGTTACCGATATTAGCCATCGAGAAGCATTATGAAGGATCACAAATAGCTAGTCTTATTAAGCCTGTCTACAACCAGGATAACTATGTGGATACTGATAATCCAAACCAATCACCAAACAAAAAATGGAAATAGCAGTGAATTCAATATCAACAATTCAGTGCCAGCACTTGAATTTTCATTCACCTATTCGTCACAAAACATGACAACTAGAGATGCTTACCTGAGAAGATGCTTGAGCTCCAGAAGTAGTTGCTGCCTCAGCTTCTTTTAAAATAGTTGTCCAATCTCCAATCTTCGGGCATCAGTGCATTTGCTAATACGTTTCGCCACTGCTTGCAACCTCTGCAATGCGGCTTGATCTGGTTTATGACCCAGGAAAAACAAGTGTTTCCATGCATTTTCAACCTGTCCCAAACTGTAAGTTTTATAGGAATGAGATTGCGCTCCTAGTCTAGACAAAATAACTACAAACTGTGAAGAAATGAAGAGGTTTGATAATAGAATTGATGGTGGAGGCTACCAACAAAGAGGGGAAAGGAAAGAAAGGGAAAAAACATAACTTCTCCGAGCACAATCGAACTAAAAGAACAAAAAACACCCCTGTTACAGTAAATAGTTTTGCTGCCAAAACAGACTGCACTTCAAGACCAACTTTGAATAGCAAGAGAAATGACAATATAAAACATAGCTTTGAACTCGGATGGCTCCTCCTAAGTTAGATAGTTCTTTTGCCAACCATTACTAATGAAACAGTCCACCAAGCCACAAAGCACAGCAAAATAAAGTACGAGGAAATATAAAATGTGAAAGGGGAAACAACAATAACATGTATGAAAGTACAGCCCTATAAACAAAGGGACAAACATAGGGAACAAGTCAAAGAAACAATAACCACAAACATCCAAACAAAAAAATCAAATTTAAATTCTCCAAGGCAATCAGATCTAGTTGATGGTAAAGTGCATCCCGTTGGCCCCACCCCTAATCTTCCAAGCTTCTCCTGTCATAATGCCATGTCCCAAAAACAACAACTACTACTACGCTCCGGTCCCAAACAAGTTGGGTTTTTACATAGGAATCATCACCGACCATGTTCCCATGCCATAGTACCATCCCTATTGATTTCCTTGCTCAAACAATTTGTCTATGACTTGAAGATAACTTGTACTTTCTTTTGGTTAGCTTATCAAAATTCATGTATCTGGAATGTTTATGCATTTATTTCCTATAATGTGTATACTAATTACCTAAGAAATTTAAGCAACATTGTGATAACTGAGCTTTCAAAAAAACAAGATTTATGTTTATCAAAACAAGAATATTTATACACATTTAAATTCTAAAGTCTAAACAATGTTCATAAGCCAATCAACTACCCGTGAGCCCGTAAAAGGTGATGTTGCTAAGCTGTTTCACATATTGATAGCAATGACAAAGGCTGCCCTTTCCTCAAACCATCCAACGCAAAATTCACCTCATCCATATGTTCCATCATCTCACCACATTCTTGAGTCTCCATCAAAGTAGCCGAGGGGCCCAGTGAAGGCAATCCCAGCTCTTTCAATTTCACCTTCTTCATCTTCTTCTGCAAATGCCCATTTTCGTTACCCTTCCCAGTCTTCTTCACCTTCTTCGGTTCATGTAATCCTCCATCAAATTTCCCAAGACTACCATACTCCCCTCCATCTAGTAAAAACGAAAATTCATCCAATTCTTGAGATGAATTCAAACTGTAAGGCTCCCAATCAAACATCTTTACTTTCTTGGGTTTCCACAAAATCCCATCATGACCCTCAAAACCCAAATCCCTATCCTCCTTTCTTGACTGCAGAATTGATAATTCTTGACACCCTTGAGATAAGCCGACATCGTATAGATCTGACTTATTGAAATTCGACGACTAGTGAACTGAGTCTTGAGATGAAAACCCAAAATTCAAAATTTTCCGCCGGAGAATTAAAAATTCCTATCACTGGATCAACTAACGAACACAAATACTCACGTATTTTCGTAATTATAATCGAAAATTTGGGGTAATTTGAAACTTCAAACTAAGGTTTATAGAAAGTGTTCGAAGATTTGAAAAAAAAACAAAGATCAGGCGTGAGAGAGAGAGACTGGACTTTCTTTATTTGCTTTTGCTAATTAAAATAGATGCCTTAATTTTCAAGTAGTGGGAATTTACGTAAAAGGTCTTAATATGAAATATCTGAACCGTTTTAATAGTTATGGTTAAAAAACCAAATCGAACCGCAATACGAACCAAACAGATTTTAAAAAATTGATATTTGGTTAGGTTTGGTTTTAAATTTTGGAAAATGGATATTATTTGGTTTGTTTTGGTTTTACTAAAAAATAACCGCAAAAATAACCAAACCGAACCGAGAAATTATATATATATATTTTATAATTATCTATATGTTATTCATAAATAAAATATAAACATTTTGTTAAATTTTAATTAACTTAAGTTTTTAACTTTGTCATTTTCTCAAGTCCAACACTTAAATTTTATCTCAACTATTACAACCCTAAGTCAAAGTCCATCAAAATCCATTAATTAAGCTTTTACCACCTACCCTACCTCACATAAGATAGTCACGTTTTCTCTTAATTGAATCACTTTGTACATGTAATAAAAACTCTAGTATTGTTTAAATGCTTAATTGAATTCACAATAGCTTTCCTGTGAAATGTTCATGTACTAGGTGTATGTGTTTATCAAGATACGTATGTCCTAAAAAAATTATTACTTTCAAATCGAAAAAACCAAAAGAATTGAACCAAACCGACAATAAACATACCGACAATTATTTTTTTTCGTTTGGTTTGGTTTGGTTTTAGAAATTTAAAAACTGACTAAATTGGTTTGGTTTTGATTTTAAACAATAACTGATCCAAATTGAACCATGAACACCCCTAGTTTGGAGATTTGAGGAGAGAGGGTAATAAAGTAATTATATATAGACTTGGACCACCTACTTGGTGGAGACCGTTAGATTTTTACTCACAACTCTACTTGCTGTTAATTTCCATTGGCTCATTGGTAAAATTTGAAGGCCCAATTACATAAATAATATATTATATAACATTATTTACGAATTATAACATATATTTTGCTCTTACACATATTAGCCTTACTTTTGTTACCACAAATAGCATCAACCTATAGGGAACTAGCTGCTAGTTACTCGTAGTGCACACATGCGCATATCTTAGGAGTCCGCATCTGAACATAAGCCTAATGTATTTATTTGAATATTTAAAATGTATTATATAATACATTAAAAATAATACTAACATATCTTAAAAATAAATGGCCAATTCCTTTTTAAAATAAATACATTTTTAACATATCTTAAAATAATAATTCTAATTATATTAAAATAATATTTGAAATTTAGATATAATACATTTTTAACATCACTAATAAGAGAAAAAAAATATACACAATTGTAATACATTTTGAATTCAATATTTTCCTATATATAGGATATTATAGGCATGTTTCAATGGACATGGTGAATATATAACTAAAACATTTTTAATACAAACATTTCGATACTATTTTAATTAGTTTACGTTGTTAGAAATATATTATTGTTCTGGAATAATAACTATCGAATTTATAGTAATGTATAATCTCGAATTCGAATTGTATTATAACTATCGTTTATATTTATACAACTTTAATACAGATTTTTCAGAGCTTCACCTCTTCTTTTTCGGTAAATCATTATGATCAGACCTCCGATTGTTTATATTTAATACAGTTTTGATACAACTTTAACAAAAAATTTCAGAACTTCACTTAATATATAACTAAAACATTTTTAATACAAATATATTATAAGCATTATATGTGAATTTTAAAATGATATTAAATCAGGTATATATTAAAAAGGTTTGTACATTAGAACTTAGGTTTTATTGATATGTTGTATTAAAAAGGTATTAAATCAACTATGTGTTAAAAAGGTTTGTGTGTAGAATTTTGTTCTAAGGCACAAGATGAATGAAAAATGTATTATGAATATTTTGTATTAACAAGGTATTAAATCAGCTATGTGTTTAAAAAAGTTTGTGCATTAGAACTTAGGTGTTATGTATACTTTGTATAAAAAAGGTATTAAATCAACTATGTGTTTAAAAAATGTTTGTGCATTAGAACTTAGATCTTATGGATATTTTGTATTGAAAGGGTATTAAATCAGCTATATGTTTAAAAAAGGTTTGTGCATGAGAAATTAGGTCTTATAGATATTTTGTATTAATAAGGTATTAAATCAGGGTAGAATTTTGTGTTAAGGCACAAAATGAATGAAAAATGTATTGTACATAGTTTTGTATCAAAGAGGTATTAAATCAGGTATGTATTTAAAAAGTTTATGCATTAGAACTTAGGTGTTTTGTATACTTTGTATTAAAAAGGTATTAAATCAGCTATGTATTTTAAAAAGGTTTGTGCATTAGAACTTAGGTCTTATGGATATTTTGTATTAAAATTGTATTAAATCAGCTATGTGTTAAAAAGGGTTGTGCATTAGAATTTGCGTATTAAAGACAATTTGTGCTTTCAGTTAAAGGGACATATATAATAAATATGTACTATAGATATTTAGAATTAAAATGGTATTAAATCAGTTGTGTGTTAAAAAAGTTTGTGGGTAGAATGTTGTGTTAAGACAAAAGATGAATGAAAATGTATTCTAGATAATTTTGTATTAAAAAGGTATTAAATAAAGTATGTATTTAAAAAGTTTGTGCATTAGAACTTAGGAGTTATGTATACTTTGTATTAAAAAAGTATTAAATCAGGTATGTGTTTAAAAAAAGTTTGTGCATTAGAATTTAGGTCTTATGGATGTTTTGTATTAAAATGTTATTAAATCATCTATTGTTAGAAAGGGTTGTGCATTAGAACTTAGATGTTATGTATACTTTGTATTAAAAAGGTATTAAGTCAGCTATGTGTTTAAAAAATGTTTGTGCATTAGAACTTACGTCTTATGGATATTTTGAATTTTAAATGGTATTAAATCAGCTATGCGTTTGAAAAAGTTTGTGCATTAAAAATTAGGTCTTATAGACATTTTGTATTAAAAAAGGTATTAAATCAGCTGTGTTTTAAAAAGGTTTGTGGGTAGAATTTTGTGTTAAAGCACAAGATGAATGAAAAATGTATTGTAGATAGTTTTGTATCAAAAAGGTATTAAATCAGGTATGTATTTAAAAAGTTTGTGCATTCGAACTTAGATGATATGTATACTTTGTATTAAAAAGGTATTAAATCAACTATGTGTTTAAAGGGTATTAAATCAGTTATGTGTTGAAAAAAGGTTTGTGCATTAGAACTTAGGTGTTATGTATACTTTGTATTAAAAAGGTATTAAATCAGTTGTATGTTAAAAAAACGTTTGTGTGTAGAATTTTGTGTCAAGGTAAAAGTTTGTGTGTAGAATTTTGTGTCAAGGTACAAGATGAATGAAAAATGTATTGTAGATAATTTTCTATTAAAAAAGGTATTAAATCAGGTATGTATTTAAAAAGTTGTTGGATATTTTGTAATATATAGAGGTCTAAAATTGAACAGACACATTTGTTCGTGAAAGAATATGGCTTTTATGAAAAGACACATCTATTATGAAAGAACATGACTCTTATGAAAGGGCACATCTGTTCAAGAAAGAACATGACTCTTATGAAGAGTCATCTATTAAGTTCTATAAATATAAAGACTCTCTAGAAGTAGCCCAAAGAAAAATCTACATGTATAAACCAATGGCTTTGTTGTATCCTTGAAGAGAATTGTTTGTATTTACCCCAATATGTATATGGGCAATATCTCTTTAAAGAAAGTGTTTACACGCCTCAGAGTCATCTTCTTCTTCAATCATATTTCCTAGTATTATTTTTCTAACAAATTTTAAAGAGATATTGGGATTGAAGAAGATACACGAGACAAGATCCTTGAATTCTTGAGAAAGTGGGTTGTAAGAAAAAAATATTCAACTGATTTAAAGTATGATTCTAAGGCAGCAAGTCCTATGGCAAAATTGAGCCAACAATGGATCACGAAGGAAATGACATATATCGGGTTCTACTTTCTTAACTTCTCATATTATTTATTTATGAAATTTTATCCTTCAAAATTTTTGAGAAATTGTTTTTCATAAATGTTAGGATAAATAATTCACTTGTGATGATCTTGAAATGCATTTTAAATAAGTTTAGGAATAACATAATATGCTTATTATAAATTTGTTATTTGAGACAAAGAAAATTACTATGGCATAATTGTGTTGCATAAAGATCATGTGAATTTTATTTTCAAGTTATGAGATGATATATATAAATTCCTTTATTTTGATGGATAATATCTATACTTGAAAGTTACTAGAACAATTGAAATTAAGAGAAATGATTACTTTTTATTAAATCATTTGTGTTCATTAAAGTTTGAAGATTTTGTCTTCTTATTAAATATTCATGTGTTATAGTATTGGAACGCTATAAATTTGATGACAAGATGATCCACTGATGTTAATTAGATATCCACACTATAAAAGGGACATTTGAAACATTTTAAGTGTGGGGGTGATTGGACTATGATTATTAGTCAATAATATTTGAAGGAGTTTAAGATATAAATTATTTCTTCAACACCCACAAGATATATCTTTGATGTATTTGACATAGTCATTATATTTACAACTTGACAGTTTTGCGATAATTAGTTGATTAAATTGCTAATGTGATGATTAGGCTTATAAGCCTTCGTAAAAAACATTGTATAATTTCGTGAAGTAGTGTCACTTGAAATGCTGTGACTTTTCATGAAAAAAAGTATCTATCGTAAGATAACTTTTGTATAGACATGACTATTCATACATAGATGAATTAGTACGTTGGTCTATAAATAGTGAATCATCTAATGATAATGATAAAATTCATATAAGTTGGATTTGTAACATGTATGAAGATGTCATAAATTTGGCATCAAAATAGGCTTGAATTCCATAGTGGAATAAGAATATATTTAGCATATAAATGCTTGAAAAGAAATGAAATGATTGAAAAAGTATGATTTTGAAATGTTGTGGTCACAACTGATGCAACCATTCTAAGCTATTGAGATAATGATGATATCTGTGATATGCCTACGTGAAAGATTTGTTTATGATTTATATTAGTCTTGTAAAATTTAGTTTCAAAAAATGCAATTTAATTGAATGAATAAGGCTAAAATCCTTAAACAAAACACAAGTGATGGGAACCCAACTTTGAGTTAGTATACACTCTAACAATACAAGTTCAACGGGTAATAACAAGTTACTTTGTGTTGCTAAAGCACGATTCTTCTTTTTAGAGCCTTGATTAAACCGTACTGCATACTGTTATGTGAGAAAAGGAGGAGTTGTTAAATGCTTGAAATAACAGGGGCATACTGACAAACTCCATAGTGCAGACTGTTACACGGAGGTTGAATTAATTCTTAATGAAATTAGTAAATGTCTATAGTAACAGGGACATAGTAGCTAATTTCACCTACATGTATATTGAAGTGGTGCCGCTTCAAGCAAGATCTAAAGGATTGGTTTTGTAAATATTCATGAAATCAGGATGAGCACATGGCCATAAACGTGCTAAAACAAATACTGAGGTTTCTAAGCTACAAACAATATTATGTGTGTGATATTTTCGATTTTGAAACATGGAGTTGTGGTTCAAATCTTTTAAGATACAAATTACTTCATCAGAACTTTAAAGTACTTGACCTAACGGAAAATTCAAATATATTATAAGATACTCTCTCGTATGCATGATATTATGAGAAATATTACAAACTAGTGGGGGATTGTTGGATATTTTGTAATATATAGAGGTCTAAATTTGAACAGACACATTTGTTCGTGAAAGAACATGATTCTTATGAAAAGACACATCTATTCATGAAAGAACATGACTCTTATGAAAGGACACATCTGTTCATGAAAGAACACGACTCTTATGAAGAGTCATCTCTTAAGTTCTATAAATATAAAGACTCTCTAGAAGTAGCCCAAAGAAAAATCTGCATGTATAAACCAAGGGCTTTGTTGTATCCTTGAAGAAAATTGTTTCTATTTACCCCAATATATATATGGGCAATATCTCTTTAAAGAAAGTGTTTACACGCCTCAAAGCCATCTTCTTCTTCAATCATATTTCCTAGTGTTATTTTTCTAACAAATGTTTGTGCATTAAAACTTAGGTGTTATGTATACTTTGTATTAAAAAGGTATTAAATCACCTATGTGTTAAAAAAGTTGTGCATAGGACTTAGGTGCATAGGAATTCCACGATCAGCTTCATATCCTTTGTAAAACAATCTAGCACGTATGATTTTACGATTGCAAGAATTTGCAGGAAATTCCGGTCCAGTTTTGCATTTCCCTTTCCAACCCGAAGGGACAGTAGAAAGCCCCTTATCCAAAAAGCTTTGTCTTTCCGGCCAGATACCCATGCCAAGGACCCCAACAATAACATCATCAGCATAATCAGAATTGGGCCAAATCCCAAATGAGTCTCTAAGGCCTAAGAAGGTAGGTGTGTGAGTGGTATGAAGTTGGCGTACACAATCAGGGATGACGGAGACCACACCGGGAACACTTTTGAGCTGTTCAGCCTGCCCGGCGGTAAGACGAGCAGAGAATCCACGGACAACATGATCATAAAAATACAATCTTTTTGGAGAGTGTTGAGAGAAAGAAGAGATTGATCGGCTGAAAAGAGAAGAAAGAAAGATATACGGAGATAGCAGTGACATTTTAACAATTAAAGAAGGTAATTATGCTATGGACAGTAATAAAAAAAAAGTACCCTAAAAAAGGGTAATAATTAACTCAAAAGAATTCTTTTATGTAAAAATTCCAAATTTGAAAGCCCACAAAAATAGTTGAACAAAGCCCAATTAGCTGGAAAAGGCCAAACAAGCCATCACTCTACATTTCTTTGTCTCTTTTTCTCTTTTCCTTCCTCTAGTATTAGATATTCCCATGGAAGTTATAATCTGAATTTTGAATTTTCATTGGGTATTCAATACACGCATTGAAGTTCGACTAATCTGAATTTTACCTTTATTATTATTATTATTATTTTGAATTTTTATTGGGTATTCAAAACCCAAAATTATTATTATTATTATAATAAAGGTAAAATTCAGATTAGTCGAACTTCAATGCGTGTATTGAATACCCAATGAAAATTCAAAATTTAGATCGTAACTTCCATACGAATATCTGACACTAGAGGAAGGAAAAGAGAAAAAGAGACAGAAATGAAGAGTGATGGCTTGTTTGGCCTTTTCAAGCTAATTGGGCTTTGTTCAACTATTTTTGTGGGCTTTCAAATTTTACCAACGAGCCAACGAAAATTAACGGCAAGTAAAGTTTTGAGTAAAAATCTAACAGTCTCCACTAGGTAGGTGGTCCAAGTCTATATATAATTACTTTACTACCCTCTCTCATCAAATCTCCAAACTAGGGGAGTTCATGGTTCGGTTTGGATAGGTTATTGTTTAAAATTAAAACCAAACCAATTTAGTCAGTTTTTAAATTTCTAAAACCAAACCAAATCAAATGAAAAAAATAACCGTCGGTATGTTTATTATCAGTTTGATTCAATATTTTTGGTTTTTTCAATTTGAAAGTAATAATTTTTTTAGGACATACGTATCTGATAGACACAGACACCTAGTAAATGAACATTTCACAGGAAAGTTATTGTGGATTCAATTAAGCATTTAAACAATACTAGAGTTTTTTATTACATCTACAAAGTGATTCAATTAAGAGAAAACGTGACTATCTAATGTGAGGTAGTGTAGGTGGTGAAAGCTTAATTAATGGATTTTGATTGCCTTGACTTAGGGTTGTAATAGTTGAGCTAAAATTTAAGTGTTGGACTTGAAAAAATGGCAAAGTTAAAGACTTAAGTTAATTAAAATATAACAAAATATTTATATTTTATTTATGAATAATATATAGATAATTATAAAATTTATATATATAATTTCTCGGTTCAATTTGGTTAATTTTTAGTAAAACCAAAACAAACCAAATAATATCCGTTTTCCAAAATTTAAAACCAAGCCTAACAAAATATCAATTTTATAAAATCTGTTTGGTTTGGATTGCGATTCGATTTGGTTTTTTAACCATAACCATGAACAGCCATACTCCAAGAAAACATCAAGAAAATCTTACAGTCCAAAATTCAAAATGAATGGATCAGATATTTCCTATTAAGACCTTTACGTAAATTCCCGCTACTTGAAAATTAAGGCATCTATTTTAACTAGCCTAATTTGGTCATTCCGGAGCTGATGGAACTGTCAAAATTTTGTTCTAAGGTCGTTTACCTGAGGTTATGACTGAAATCAACTTCTCAAGTTTCAAAAGCTCCAAAATAGGAAAATGGGCATAAAACCCAAACAGACGACCAGGCGAGTCAATGCCAGCAAGTCATACATGACTTGGGGTCGCTATAGGAACGCTCTAAACAATGGGATGAAGGCATTAACTCGAAAATGACCAGAAGTCTAAGTCTAAAATTGGATTACGAAAATGCCCTTCAATTTATTTTTTTTATTATTAATTTATTATATTATTATTATATAAATGTGAAGCCTTTAAAGTTGAATGACTTTTTAACTCTTCAAGAAATCACTATACATATAAGTTACAGTAAGGTTTTTGTACAAAAAACGGTAACCTACATATCTCTCTCTTCAATTATTATCACCATTATACTCTTTTAAGCCACATAATTTCAACAATAATTTACAATTCTAAATATGAAAGCAAATGAAAAGACAATTATTCATTAACAATAATCTTTTAAAAGAAACTGACATATATTTCCAAGGATCCATATTTTTTTGATTCCTCATATCATATTTTCTCTTACACGTTGTCTTCTGATCACAATACTATGGATTTGAATTTGGTTTAGAGAGTATAAAGCTCTTATCATATGTTCTTTCAAGCATTTTTTTTCATTTAGTTTCTTGAATTTTTGCTATCATACAAATTATAGTCTTTAATTGATGTTTAAGTGTTTGATCTCTTACTTGAAAATATACTGTTAAATTTTTTTTTATGAACTTATGATGTAATTTTTTAATCTCAGGTGTAAACAAGACGTGATGCTTTTGCAGACAGTTGAACAGAACTTTTAGTAGAAATTGCGCCAATAAAAATGAAGTATGCAGCATGTCTTTCCAACAATTTTGCAATTCTTTTTTCATTAACATTTGATTATTTTATTTTTAATTAAATTTTAATAAGTTAATGCATGTGTATTTTACAAAGTAGAGCTCCTTGATACCTTTAGTTTGACAATGACTTATTGAAATTTTATTTTGCTTTTGTTTCCTAGCTTTCGAGGTAAAAAGGATAACTAATGCTTCTCCCTCAACAACATCGAGCAAAAGAAACTGAGACAATCTCTAGAAAAGACATTTTAACAAATAAGGCAATTTAATTTAATATGCAAGAGTACTTAAAGTCAAATATAAACAACATTAAAATTTATCTTTCTAAATATGGAAGAGGAATAACAATCTTAAAAAGGAAAACATATAATAGAAATTAAATTCCAATATAACATAAGCAGTAAAAGAGATTATTAGTGAGTGGTTAAAAATTTTCACTCTTGACTCCACCAATATTTCTATTTTATAACTCAAAACTATTAAAAAAATTTATTATCATAATAATAATGAACAAACGTGCATCGCACGTTACCATAAACTAGTATATATATCTCACTATTTATTTAGTTATGATTTTAATAATTTTTTTAAGAAAATCTTTGTTAACTCATTATTTAAGCATAATTGATTAAGTTTTAGTTCATCTGTGTAAGCTTGTTCATATTTTTGGTTTTGAATTTGACTAAAGAAGGGAGAGTTGCAGTAAGATGACATTAAGTTTCATATTATCGATTTCAAAAATTGAGTTAAGAATAAGGAGTGTTGCGATAAAATCACAGTTAGTTTTCATATTATCAGTTTTTGATAATCTGAGTAAAGAAGACGGATTTTGATTAGATGACAGATAATTTTCATATAGTCGATTTCAGGTTTGAATAAAGAGAGGAGAGTTGTGATAAGATGAGAGGTTGTCTTCGTATTATTGGTTTCAGAATCTGAGTAAAGAAAGAGGGTTGTGATAAAATGACAGTGAGTCTTCACATTGATGGATTTGAATTTGAGTAAAGAAGGAGAGTTGCGATAAGATGACAATTAATTTTTACATTATCAGTTTCAAAATCTGAGTAAAGAAGAAGCATCGCGACAAATTCTAGAAATGTCTATGAAATTCTAGAAATGTCTATGAAGCCTCTAAATAACTAAGACGGATGTCGGGACAGACCCCACGACATCTCAACAAAGCTGAAATAGAAGAAATGCAATGAATCCTCCAGGAATGCTCGGAGGCTCACGAAAGCTACTAACTGCGGAAGTGCGAATGATCCTCAATGAACGCCTGTTGATGATCCTAAACACCTGTATCCGCATCCACAAAGATGCAGGTCGAATGACATCAGTACATAGAATGTACGAGTATGTAATATAACCGAGTAGATAGATAACTGAAATGAAGGAACTGTAAACAAATGAAGATATGGGTAACTCAACTGAATGTAAAGAGATAAAGGAAAAGACCATTAAAGCTTTACAAATACACTTGCCCAACTCTAATCTCGTAAAACTCATAAGTATGTAGAAAACACTTTAACTTTACCTTGGGCTCAAAACTGAATGTAAAGAATCAAATGAATAAAGTCAATTTAAAACTTCACACGGCCTAACTCATCTCTGAAGCTCAACTTCTCAAGTAATATGAAAAATAATATATTTTACTCTAGAGGGTTTCTCTAACCGACAACCATCAATATTAGCTATCTGATGATACAACGTAACATCCACACTGCCAGAACGGTCCTATACTTGCAAGGTATTAGACTCTAAAGGTCATTAAGTGGATCCACTAAATACTATATGTAAGGAAATCATCTAAAAAGTATGAATCCTTTACACATATTCGCTACATGGTTTATGGAGGCTTTGAGTTGTCTGAACTCTCCCCCATATCGGTGCTCAATACTACTCCCAAAATCTTTTACTTTGCTCACCTCAATGTTTAAAAATGCTATCTTTTCTGGGTTTGAGGTAATTGCTCAAACTAATCCTCTTAAAGAGGTAACTATTTTCTGGAGTATCTCAGTACTCAATTAACTTTCTTTAGAAATCATTGTTTCTCTTTATAAAAGAATATTATCTTGGGGAAAATACTTAGTTCCCAAATGCTTCTCAAGGCTCTTCTCGAAGCTCTTCTTTAAGAAATCAATTTAAAACAATTATATAGTTTAAAAGACCTCTCATCAATAACTTAGAATCAGCTCAATGAATAGGGTTCATGCTGAATTATTGACATGAACAATACCACAATAATATTCAACAATATGAACACAAATACTCATGAATTGAATTAGGTAACAATCAATGGGCTAACTCAACTTTACTCAAAATCAAGGAGTAAAACCCTAGATTGTTTTTGCAGAAATTCTGATATATATAGGGCGTGAGGATGAACTAGCCCAACACTAGAAGCCTTACATACCTGGAAGATCAAAGATCTTGACGAAACTGAAGAACTTGAATGGACGCTTGAAAACCCTAGCTTTTCTCCTCTCGAATCCTTTCTCCAAAATCTCTAAGTGTTAAGGATGATCTAATATGTTTTAACACTGTTTAGACTCTTAATTAGGTGTAAAAACATAGTGGGTTAGGCTTAGAAGGGGTGGGAAAAGATTGAACTACCCCTCTTTAAAAGTTGATATATACTGTCCACGTGACCATCTACGGTTCAAGGTTTGATCTATGGACCGTAGATCCTATCCGTGGAATTGATATTGAAAATTTTCAGCTCAAAAATACATCTTACGGGTCCAATCTACGACCCGTTGAAGTTCCTACAGACCGTAGATCCAATCTGTAGATTTAATACTAAATTTCAGGCTCAAAAGTTCATTTACGGGTCCAATCTACGGCCCGTAAAAGTTCCTACGGCCCGTAGAATAGATCCGTAGAAAAGGAACCCCAAAATTTAGTCTGTGAACTCTTTTTGACGACTTGACAATATGGGTCATCGATTCATTGACGGCCCCTAGATAGGAGCCGTCGTTCACAGACTCAGAAAATTCTGATATGAAAGTCTCTGGTAAAATAGCCATAACTTTTTACTCCGAGCTCGAGAAAAGGCAAACTTGGTGGCATTGAAAAGAGGACTCAAAGACCTTTAATTTGATAGGGCATGGGTCACCTAATTTATTATGTGCTCGGAGATATGATTGTTTGAAGTTGACCTAAGTAAAATCTTATGTCAAGACTTAGTCGAAAAATGAAGTTTTCAACTAAACTTTGTGCTAGAGGGTCCTTGTGACCTTAAGTCATATTCAAATCCATTCTAACAAAAAAGAAATGACCTTTACCAATATGAGCAATTTACGAATCACCCGATACGATTTCTACATGCAAACAAATAATGGTTCGGGCCTTAGCTTAGGAAATTTTGGAGTGTTACAATATCTCTCCCTTGGAATCATTCATACTTGAATGATGGATGAAATGAGAATAAATAGGGTAGGGAAATATTTAACAGCCCAAACTTTGAAATACACATAAACTCATGAACTCGTAATAGTGAAGGAGGGACTGAATTGAATGAGTACTTTACGAAGAGTTAACACCTTGGATTGGATCTAAATCGGGGGTAAAGAGATAAGGGTATCTCTTCTTCATATCTTCTTCAGCCTCCCATGTAGCCTCCTCAACAAACTAATTTCTCCACAAGACTTTGACTGATGCAACCTCTTTGGTTCTTTACTTGCGAACCTGACGATCAAGAATCTAAATGGGAATCTCCTCATAAGATAGGTTGTCCTTCATACCAATATTATCAGTAGGCACAATACGCGAAGGATCACCCAAGCACTTCCTTAGCATAGAGATATGAAATTTCGGATGGACTGCTGCTAACTCTGACGGTAGCTCCAACTCATAAGCTACATTGCCAACTCTCTTGGATATTCTGTAAGGACCAATGTATCAGGGACTGAGCTTTCCTTTCTTCACAAATCTCATAACACCCTTCATAGGTGAAACCTTCAAATAGACCCAATCATTAACCTCAAACTCCAAGTCTCTCCTTCTCACATCTGTACAGGATTTCTGATGACTTTGCGCTGTTTTCAAACTTTCCTGAATAATCTTTACCTTCTCCATGGCTTGATGAACCAAATCTGGTCCTATCAACTCAGCTTCAACAACCTCAAACCAGCCAATGGGAGATCTACACCTGCGCCCATACAGAGCCTCATACGGAGCCATCTGAATGCTGGAATGGTAACTATTATTGTATGCAAACTCGATACGAGGCAAATGGTCATCCCAATTACCTTTGAAATCGAGAACACAAGCTCTTAATATGTCCTCTAAGGTTTGAATGGTGCGCTCTGCTTGACCATCAGTTTGAGGGTGAAAAGCACTACTAAGGTTAACCTTCGAACCCAAACCTTTCTAAACTGCGCGATAAACTGAGCACCCCTATCTAAGATGATGGACAAGGGGACTCCATGCAAACGAACTATCTCGCGAATGTATAGATTTACATATTGTTCTTCTGTATTGGTAGTCTTCACTGGTAAGAAGTGGGCTGATTTGGTCATCCGATCCACAATCACCCAAATGGAATCATGCTGCCTGCGAGATCGCGGTAAACCTGTAATGAAATCCATATTAATCATCTCCCACTTCCATTTCGGAAGGGGTATATTTTGAGCCACACCACACAACCTTTGATGCTCAGCTTTGACTTGCTGGCAATTTGGGCACTTAGCAACAAACTCTGCAATACACCTCTTCATACTACTCCACCAATAGACTTCTCTCAAGTCATGGTACATCTTTGTGGAACCCGAAGGAATCGAATATCTGGAATTGTGAGCTTCCACCATAATCCTTTCTTGGAGATCATCCACATCTGGAACACATAACCTTCCTTGATATCTCACCATACTATCTCCCCCTTGTGCAAAAGCCATCACTTTCTGCTTATGCACATTTGCCTTCAACTCAAGCAAAATGGGGTCTTTGTCTTGCTTCTCCTTTACCTCTGCCACTAATGAAGACTCAGCTCTATTCATCACAACAACTCCACCTTCACTGGAATCCAACAATCGAACACCCAACCGTGCAAGTTTGTGAACTTCCTTAGCTAGTTCCTTCTTGCCTTCCTCAACATGAGCATTACTCCCCATGGACAACCTGCTAAAAAACATCAGCAACAACATTAGCCTTACCTGGGTGATAGAGGATACTCATGTCGTAATCCTTGAGCAACTCTAACCACCTCCTTTGTCTGAGATTGAGCTCTTTCTGACTGAAAACATACTGGAGACTCTTGTGGTCTGTGAACACATCCACATGAACACCATAGAGATAATGGCACCATATTTTGAGAGCAAAAACCACTGCTGCCAACTCGAGATCATGAGTTGGGTAGTTCCTCTCATGAATCTTAAGCTGTCTGGAGGCATAGGCTATAACCTTACCATTCTGCATTAATACGCAACCAAGTCCAACTCTGGACACATCACAATAGACGACAAAACCCTCTGTACCTTTTGGTAGGGTCAACACTAGAGCAGTAGTTAACTGAGTTTTTAATTCCTGAAAGCTTCTCTCACAAGCTTTAGACCATTGGAACTTAGCTGTTTTCTGAGTCAACTTAGTCAATGGAGACGAAATAGATGGGAACCCCTAAAAAAACCTTATGTAGTAACCAGCCAACCACAAGAAACTCCTTATATCAGTTGGAGATGTGGGTCTTGGCCAATTCTGCACTGCCTCAATCTTTTGAGTGTTGACCCGAATCCCTTCGCCAGACACAATGTGGCCTAAGAATGCCACGAATTTGAGCCAGAACTCACACTTAGAAAACTTTGCATATAATAACTCTTGATCTTTGAGAGTTTTAATGTCTATTCTGAGATGACTAGCATGGTCCTCCTCATTCCTCGAATAAATCAGTATGTCAACAATGAACACGATAACAAACATGTCCAGATATGGCTTAAATACCCTATTCATTAGATCCATGAATGCTGCAGGAGCGTTAGTCAGACCAAAGGACATAAAAAGGAACTCATAATAACCGTAACGGGTCCTGAAACCGTCTTCAGGATGTCATTTTCTCTCACTCTCAATTGATGATAGCCAGATTGAGGTCTATCTTAGAGAAACAAGTGGCACCCTGAAGTTGGTCAAAAAGGTCATCAATTCTCGAAAGGGGATACTTATTCTTTATGGTGACCTTGTTCTGTTGGCGGTAATCCATACACATCCTAAGGGAACCATCTTTCTTTCTCATGAATAAGACCGAAGCGCCCTAAGGTGAGACACTTGGTCGAATGAAACCCTTATCAAGAAGGTCTCTCAACTGCTCTTTTAACTCAGCTGGAGCCATTCTATATGGCGGAATAGAGATGGGTTGAGTATCAGGAAATATATCTATTCCGAAGTCTATTTTTCTCTCAGGAGGGACTCCGGGAAGATCATCTGGAAAGACCTCTGAAAACTCACTCACAACTGAAACTGACTAAATAGGCGGTACCTCAACACTAGAGTCATTAACTCGGACTAAGTGATAGATGCACCCTTTGGTAACTAACTTTCTGGCCTTAAGGTATGAGATGAAACGACCCTTAGGCACTGCTGAACTACTCCTCCACTCTAAAACTGGCTCATTAGGAAATTGAAACTTGACTACTCGAGTTCTACAATCAACTGAGGCATAACAAGCATGAAGCCAGTCCATACCTAGAATAACATCAAAGTCCACCATATCTAGCTCAACTAAGTCAGCCATGGTGTCCTTGTGATAGACAGAGATGGTATAATCACGGTAGACTCTTTCTGCTAGAATAGACTCACCAACATGTGTGAAAATACTGAAAGGCTCAAGAAGTTGTTTGGGGTGGATGCCGAACTTCATAGCTATATAAGGAGTCACAAAAGAAAGACTCGCACCTGGATCAATTAAGGCATAAACATCGAAAGTAAAAAATCGAAGCATACCAGTGATGACATATGGCGAGTTCTGTTGATCCTGTCGAGTACCCATAGCATACAGACGGTTTGTACCTCCGCCTGTCCCTAAAGTAGCTCCTCTCTGATTGCTCCTATCTGCTAGAGCTGTTGAAGAAGATTGGGCTCTATGTCCCCCATTACCCTGCTTGTTCTTTTACTAATCTCTCATGAAGTGACCCACCTGACCACACTTGAAAAAACCGCTAGAGCCATCACGACATTCTCCCCTATGGCGTCTGCCACACCTAGCACAAGCGGGAACCTGATCAGTGTTTTGTGCTACACTTCCTTGTAACTGAGTACCTTGGGCCCTAAAATTCTGGGACCCTTGACCCTTGCGATCATTCCTATTCCTAGGTGCAGGCGCGTTAGTTGAAGATGGAGCAGGTCCAGATGACCTCTGCTGAAAGTTAGACCGATTCCTATTGCCGGTCTTTTGATGGCCAGTCTCATGACTTGCAGTCTTTGCCCTCTTGCTGCAAAACTCCTCCCTATCCTTCAACTTGTCTTCCTTAACCTGTTGCACATGAATCATCAATCTAGCTATGTCCATGAATCTGATCAGCATCGCCGCCTTACCCTCCCTGCTAGATAGACGGGACAACCCAGACACGAACAAACTCATTCGGCTCCTCATATCTGCCACCATCTCCGGAGCATAACGAGACAACTGAGTGAAGCTAAGGCTATACTCTTGCACACTCATGCCTTCCTGCTTCAAGTTCAAAAACTCTCTCATCCTCGTTTCTCTCAACTCTAGAGGGAAAAAGCATCCCAAGAAGGCATTTTCGAACTCAGTTCAGCCCAGAGGTAGTGCTCCTTCTGCTCTACTCTTCTTCCACTGGTCGTACCAGATCCTAGCAACACTCTTGAGCTGGTATGAGGCCAACTCCACATGTTTAGCATCTATAACTCTCATAACCTCAAACACCCTCTGAAGTTCTTCAACATAGCCCTCTGGATCCTCAGCGACTTTCGACCCAATGAACTCTAGGCGATTCATTCGTAAGAACTCACAGACTCTGGATGTACCAGTCACATCCTGTCGGTCCACTCTCTGCTACCCAGCTTGGTTAGTCACAACTTGGGTCAGCATCTGAATTGCATTCCTGAACTCAGCATTAGTGACATCCTTTTGAGTGTCCTGCACTTCAGGTGCAACTGGAGCTTCCTGATTTTGCAGATCAACATTTCTCCAGGCGGGACGTCCCCGAACAACTTTTCATGGAGGCATGATCTGAAAAGACACGCGTAAGCACGAGTTAGAGAAAACTTTTATAGAGTTGAACCCTATCGCATGAAGAGGAGTAAGAAGAAAATGAAAGTTCTTAAATGTCGCAGCCTCCTAATTATAGATGTGGAGCGCTTCACACCGATAAGAAGGATGCTACAGACGGCTTCATAGACACCCTAGGACTCTTGAACCTGGCTCTGATACCAAGTTTATCACGCCCTGAGCCTACACCCTGGACGTGGCCGGCACCCAAGAGCCCTGGTTGGTCCCCAAACGAACCCTTGGTCTGGCTGACTACTAAACAGAAAACTTAACTTGAACATAAAGGACTCTTATATCGACATGGATAAAATCTTAAATCTCAACTCTGCTGTAAAATCAAATAATGTCTGGAAAAAAATTACTTTAATGAACTTTTACTAGAAACGCTAGTCAAAACTCAAATGCAAAAGAACATAGTCTAAGGGACCCATCAAATTCTAGAAATGTCTATGAAGCCTCTAAATAACTAAGACGGATGTCGGGACAGACCCCACGACATCTCAACAAAATTGAAATAGAAGAAATGCAATGAATCCTCCAGGAATGCTCGGAGGCTTACGAAAGCTACTAACTGCGGAAGTGCGAATGATCCTCAATGAACGCCTGTTGATGATCCTAAACACCTGTATCCGCATCCACAAAGATGCAGGTCGAATGACATCAGTACATAGAATGTATGAGTATGTAATATAACCGAGTAGATAGATAACTGAAATGAAGGAACTGTAAACAAATGAAGATATGGGTAACTCAACTGAATGTAAAGAGATAAAGGAAAAGACCATTAAAGCTTTACAAATACACTTGCCCAACTCTAATCTCGTAAAACTCATAAGTATGTAGAAAACACTTTAACTTTACCTTGGGCTCAAAACTGAATGTAAAGAATCAAATGAATAAAGTCAATTTAAAACTTCACACGGCCTAACTCATCTCTGAAGCTCAACTTCTCAAGTAATATGAAAAATAATATATTTTACTCTAGAGGGTTTCTCTAACCGACAACCATCACTATTAGCTATCTGATGATACAACGTAACATCCACACTGCCAGAACGGTCCTATACTTGCCAGGTATTAGACTCTAAAGGTCATTAAGTGGATCCACTAAATACTATATGTAAGGAAATCATCTAAAAAGTATGAATCCTTTACACATATTCGCTACATGGTTTATGGAGGCTTTGAGTTGTCTGAACTCTCCCCCATATCGGTGCTCAATACTACTCCCAAAATCTTTTACTTTGCTCACCTCAATGTTTAAAAATGTTATCTTTTCTGGGTTTGAAGTAATTGCTCAAACTAATCCTCTTAAAGAGGTAACTGTTTTCTGGAGTATCTCAGTACTCAATTAACTTTCTTTAGAAATCATTGTTTCTCTTTATAAAAGAATATTATCTTGGGGAAAATACTTAGTTCCCAAATGCTTCTCAAGGCTCTTCTCGAAGCTCTTCTTTAAGAAATCAATTTAAAACAATTATATAGTTTAAAAGACCTCTCATCAATAACTTAGAATCAGCTCAATGAATAGGGTTCATGCTGAAATATTGACATGAACAATACCACAATAATATTCAACAATATGAACACAAATACTCATGAATTGAATTAGGTAACAATCAATGGGCTAACTCAACTTTACTCAAAATCAAGGAGTAAAACCCTAGATTACTTTTGCAGAAATTCTGATATATATAGGGCGTGAGGATGAACTAGCCCAACACTAGAAGCCTTATATACCTGGAAGATGAAAGATCTTGACGAAACTGAAGAACTTGAATGGACGCTTGAAAACCCTAGCTTTTCTCCTCTCGAATCCTTTCTCCAAAATATCTAAGTGTTAAGGATGATCTAATATGTTTTAACACTTTTTTGACTCTTAATTAGGTGTAAAAACATAGTGGGTTAGGCTTAGAAGGGGTGGGAAAAGACTGAACTACTCCTCTTTAAAAGTTGACAAAAACTGTCCACGGAACCATCTACGGTTCGTGGTTTGATCTACGGACCGTAGATCCCATCCGTGGAATTGATATTGAAAATTTTCATCTCAAAACCTCATCCTACGGGTCCAATCTACGACCCGTTGAAGTTCCTACGGACCGTAGATCCAATCCGTAGACTTAATACTAAATTCCAGGCTCAAAAGTTCATTTACGGGTCCAATCTACGGCCAGTAGAATAGATCCGTTGAAAAGGAACCCCAAAATTGAGTCTATGAACTCTTTTTGATGACTTGACAGTACGGGTCGTCGATTCATTGATGGCCCGTAGATAGGAGCTTTCGTTCACAGAGTCAAAAAATTCTGATATGATAGTCTCTGGTAAAATGGCCATAACTTTTTACTCCGAGTTCAAAAAATGGAAAACTTGGTGGCGTTGGAAAGAGGATTCAATGAACTTTATTTTGATAGGTATGGTCCACTTAATTAATTATGTTCTAGGAGATATGATTGTTTGAAGTTTGCCTAAGTAAAATCTTATGTCAAGACTTAGTCGAAAAATGAAGTTCTCAACTTTGTGCTAGGGGGTCCTTGTGACCTTAAGTAATATTCAAATCTATTCTAACACAAAAGAAATGACTTTTACCAATATGAGCAATTTATTAATCACCCGATACGATTTCTACATGCAAACAAAGAATGGTCCGGGTCTAAGCTTAGGAATTTTCGGAGTGTTACATTTTCTCAAGTCCAACACTTAAACTTTAGCTCAACTATAACAACCCTAAGTCAAAGTCTATCAAAATCCATTAATTAAGCTTTTACCACCTACCCTACCTCATATAAGATAGTCACGTTTTCTCTTAATTGAATCACTTTGTAGATGTAATAAAAACTCTAGTATTGTTTAAAAGCTTAATTGAATCCACAATAACTTTCCTGTGAAATGTTCATTTACTAGGTGTCTGTGTCTATCAAGATACATATGTCCTAAAAAAATTATTACTTTCAAATTGAAAAAACCAAAAAAAAATTAATCAAACCGACAATAAACATACCGACGGTTATTTTTTCATTTGATTTGGTTTGGTTTTAGAAATTTAAAAATCGACTAAATTGGTTTGGTTTTGATTTTAAACAATAACCTATCAAAACCGAACCATGAACACCCCTAGTTTGGAGATTTGATGAGAGAGGGTAGTAAAGTAATTATATATAAACTTGGACCACCTACCTGGTGGAGACTGTTAGATTTTTACTCACAACTTTACTTGCTGTTAATTTTCGTTGGCTCATTGGTAAAATTTGAAAGCACACAAAATTAGTTGAGCAAAGCCCAATTAGCTGGAAAAGGCCAAACAAGCCATCACTCTTCATTTCTTTGTCTCTTTTTCTCTTTTCCTTCCTCTAGTGTCAGATATTTGTATGGAAGTTACAATCTGAAGTTTGAATTTTCATTAGGTATTCAATACACGCATTGAAGTTCGACTAATTTGAATTTTACCTTTATTATAATAATAATAATAATAATAATAATTTTAGATTTTGAATACCCAATGAAAATTCAAAATAATAATAATAATAATAATAATAAAGGTAAAATTCAGATTAGTCGAACTTCAATGCGTGTATTGAATACCGAATGAAAATTCAAAATTCAAATTATAACTTCCATGCGAATATCTAACACTAGAGGAAGGAAAAGAGAAAAAGAGACAAAGAAATGAAGAGTGATGGCTTTTGTTTGGCCTTTTCCAGCTAATTGGGCTTTGTTCAACTATTTTTGTGGGCTTTCAAATTTGGAATTTTTACATAAAAGAATTCTTTTAAGTTAATTATTACCTTTTTTTAGGGTACTTATTTTATTACTGTCCATAGCATGATTACCTTCTTTAATTTTTAAAATGTCATTACTCTCTCCTTATCTCTTTATTTCTTCTCTTTTCAGCCAATCACTCTCTTCTTTCTCTCAACACTCTCCAAAAATATTGTATTCTTATGATCGTGCTGTCCATGGATTATCTGCCCGTCTTACCACCGGGCAGGCTGAACAGCTCAGAAGTGCTCCCGGTGTGGTCTCTGTCATCCCTGATCGTGTACGCCAACTTCATACCACTCACACACCTACCTTCTTAGGCCTTGCAGACTCATTTGGGATTTGGCCCGATTCTGATTATGCTGATGATGTTATTGTTGGGGTCCTTGACATGGGTATCTGGCCGGAAAGACCAAGTTTTTCAGATAAGGGGCTTTGTGATGTCCCTTCAGGTTGGAAAGGGAAAATTGCGAGGCTGGCTCAGAATTTCCTGCAACTTCGTGCAATCGTAAAATCATACGTGCTAGATTGTTTTACAAAGGATATGAAGCTGATCGTGGAAGTCCTAAGCACCTAAGTCCTATGCACAACTTTTTTAACACATACCGATTTAATACCTTTTTAATACAAACTATACATAACACCTAAGTTTTAATGCACAAACATTTGTTAGAAAAATAATACTAGGAAATATGATTGAAGAAGAAGATGTCTTTGAGGCGTGTAAACACTTTCTTTAAAGAAATATTGCCCATATACATAATGGGGTAAATACAAACAATTTTCTTCAAGGATACAACAAAGCCCTTAGTTTACATTTAGATTTTTCTTTGGGCTACTTTGAGAGAGTCTTTATATTTATAGAACTTAAGAGATGACTCTTCATAAGAGTCATTTTCTTTCATGAACAGATGTGTCCTTTCATAAGAGTCATGTTCTTTCACGAATATATGTGTCTTTTCATATGAGTCGTGTTTTTTCACAAACAAATGTGTCTGTTCAATTTTAGACCTCCATATATTACAAAATATCCCACAATCTCCCACTAGTTTATAATATTTCTCATAATATCATGCATACCAGAGAGTATCTTATAATAGATTTGAACTTTCCGTTAGTGCAAGTACTTTAAAGTTCTGACAAAGTAATTGGTATCTTAAAAGATTTGAACCACAACTCCATGTGTCAAAACCAAAAAATATCACACACATAATATTGTTTGTAGCTTAGAAACCTTAGTATTTGCTTAAGCACGTTTATGGCCATGTGCTCATCCTGATTTCATGAATATTTACAAAACCAATCTTTTAGATCTTGCTTGAAGCGGCACCACTTCAATATACATATAGGTGAAATTAGCTACTATGTCCCTGTTACTATAGACATTTACTAATTTCATTAAGAATTAATTCAACCTCCGTGTAACAGTATGCACTATGGAGTTTGTCAGTATGCCCTTGTTATTTCAAGCATTTAACAACTCCTCCACTTCTCACATATCAGTATGTAGTACAGTTGAATCAAGGCTCTAAAAAGTAGAATCGTGCTTTAGCAACACAAAGTAACTTGTTATTACCTGTTGAACTTGTATTGTTAGAGTGTATACTAACTCAAAGTTGGGTTCCATCACTTGTGTTTAGTTTAAGGATTTTAGCCTTATTCATTTAATTATGCATTTTTTGAAATTAAATTTTACAAGACTAATATAAATCATAAACAAATGGCATATCACAGATATCATCATTATCTCAATAGCTTAGAATGATTGCATCAGTTGTGACAACAACATTTCAAAATCATACTTTTTTCAACCATTTCATTTCTTTTCAAGCATTTATATGCTAAATATATTCTTATTCCACTATGTAATTCAAGCCTATTTTGATGCAAAATTTATGCCATCTTCATACATGTTACAAATCCAACTTATATGAATTTTATCATTATCATTAGATGATTCATTTTTTATAGACCAACGCACTAATTCATTTATGTATGAATAGTCATGTCTATACAAAAGTTATCTTACGATAGATACTTTTTTTTCATGAAAAGTCAAAACATTTCAAGTGACACTACTTCACGAAATTACATAATATTTTTTACGAAGGCTTATTAGCCTAATCATCACGTTAGCAGTTTAATCAACTAATTATCGCAAAACTGTCAAGTTGTAAATATAATTACTATGTCAAATACATCAAAGATATATCTTGTGGGTGTTGAAGAAATAAATATATCTTAAACTTCTTCAAATATTATTGACTAATAATCATAATCCAATCTCCCCCACACTTAAAATGTTTCAAATGTCCCTTTTATAGTGTGGACATCTAATTAACATCAGCGGATCATCTTGTTATCAAATTTATAGCGTTCCAATACTATAACGCATGAACTTTTAATAAGAAGACAAAATCTTCAACCTTTAATGAACACAAATGATTTAATAAAAAGTAATCATTTCTCTTAATTTCAATTGTTCTAGTAACTTTCAAGTATAGATATTATCCATCAAAATAAAGGAATTTATATATATCATCTCATAACTTGAAAATAAAATTCACATGATCTTTATGCAATACAATTATGCCATAGTAATTTTCTTTGTCCCAAATAACAAATTTATAATAAGCATATCAAATATGTTATTCCTAAACTTATTTAAAATGCATTTCAAGATCATCACAAGTGAATTATTTATCCTAACATTTATGAAAACCATTTCTCAAAAATTTTAAAGGATAAAATTTTATAAATAAATAATAAGAGAAGTTAAGAAAGCAGAACCCGATATATGTCATTTCCTTCGTGATCCATTGTTGGCTCACTTTTGCCATATGACTTGCTGCCTTAGAATCATACTTTAAATCAGTCGAATAGTTTTTCTTACAACCCACTTCCTCAAGAATTCAAGGATCTTGTCTCGGGTATCTTCTTCAATCCCAATATCTCTTTAAAATTTGTTAGAAAAATAATACTGGGAAATATGATTGAAGAAGAAAATGGCTCTGAGGCGTGTAAACACTTTCTTTAAAGAGATATTGCCCATATACATATTGGGGTAAATACAAAAAATTCTCTTCAAGGATACAACAAAGCCCTTGGTTTATACATGCAAATTTTTCTTTGGGCTACTTCTAGAGAGTCTTTATATTTATAGAACTTAATATATGACTCTTCATAAGAGTCATGTTCTTTAATGAACAGATGTGTCCTTTCATAAGAGTCATGTTCTTTCATGAATAGATGTGTTTTTTCATAAGAGTCATATTCTTTCACGAACAAATGTGTCTGTTCAATTTTAGACCTCTATATATTACAAAATATCCAACAAATTTTTAAATACATACCTGATTTAATAACTTTTTTAATACAAAATTATCTACAATACATTTTTCATTCATCTTGCACCTTGACACAAAATTCTACCCACAAACTTTTTTTAACATACAGCTGATTTAATACCTTTTTAATACAAAGTATACATAACACCTAAGTTCTAATGCACAAACCTTTTTTCAACACATAACTAATTTAATACCTTTTTAACACATAGTTGATGTAATACCTTTTTAATACAAAGTATACATAACACCTAAGTTCGAATGCACAAATTTTTTAATTACATACCTGATCTAATACCTCTTTGATACAAAACTATCTACAATACATTTTTCATTCATCTTGTGCTTTAACACAAAATTCTACCCAGAAATCTTTTTAAAACACAACTGATTTAATACCTTTTTAATAAAAAATATCTATAAGACCTAATTTCTAATGCACAAACCTTTTTCAAACGCATAGCTGATTTAATACCCTTTTTAATTCAAAATATCCATAAGACCTAAGTTCTAACGCAGAAACATTTTTTAAACACATAGTTGACTTAATACCTTTTTAATACAAGTATACATAACATCTAAGTTCTAATGCACAACCCTTTCTAACACATAGATGATTTAATACGATTTTAATACAAAACATCCATAAGACCTAAGTTCTAATGCACAAACCTTTTTTAAACACATAGCTGCTTTAATACTTTTTTAATACAAAGTATACATAACACCTAAGTTCTAATGCACAAACTTTTTAAATACATACTTTATTTAATACCTTTTTAATACAAAATTATCTAGGATACATTTTTCATTCATCTTTTGTCTTAACACAAAATTCTACCCACAAACCCTTTTTTAACACACAACTGATTTAATACCATTTTAATTCTAAATATCTATAATACAGATTTATTACATATGTCCCTTTAACTGAAAGCACAAATTGTCTTTAATACGCAAATTCTAATGCACGACCCTTTTTAACACATAGCTGATTTAATACCATTTTAATACAAAATATCCATAAGACCTAAGTTCTAATGCACAAACCTTTTTTTAAACACATAGCTGATTTAATACCTTTTTAATACAAAGTATATATAACACTTAAGTTCTAATGCACAAACTTTTTAAATACATACCTGATTTAATACCTTTTTGATATAAAACTATGTACAATACATTTTTCATTCATTTTGTACGTTAACACAAAATTCTACCCTGATTTAACACCTTATTAATACAAAGTATTTATAAGACCTAATTTCTAATGCACAAACCTTTTTTAAACACATAGCTGATTTAATACCTTTTTAATACAAAATATCCATAAGATCTAAGTTCTAATGCACAAACATTTTTTAAATACATAGTTGATTTAATACCTTTTTAATACAAAGTATACATAACACCTAAGTTCTAATCCACAAACTTTTTTAAACACATAGCTAATTTAATACCTTCTTAATTCAAAATATTCATAATACATTTTTCATTCATCTTGTGCCTTAACACAAAATTCTACGCACAAACCTTTTTAACGCATAGCTGATTTAATACTTTTTTAATACAACATATTCATAAAACCTAAGTTCTAATGCACAAACCTTTTTAATATATACCTGATTTAATATCATTTTAAAATTCACATATAATGCTTATAATATATTTGTATTAAAAATGTTTTAGTTATATATTAAGTAAAGTTCTGAAAAATTGTATTAAAGTTGTATCAAAAATGTATTAAATATAAACAATCGGAGGTCTGGTGATAATGATTTACTGAAAAAGAAGAGGTGAAGCTCTGAAAAATCTCTATCAAAGTTTTATAAATATAAACTATAGTTATAATACAATTCGAATTCGATATTATACATTACTATAAATTCGATAGTTATTATTCCAGAACAAATATAATATATTTCTAACAACGTAAACTAATTTAAATAGTATCAAAATGTTTGTATTAAAAATGTTTTAGTTATATATTCACCATGTCCATTGAAACATGCCTATAATATCCTATATGTAGGAAAATATTGAATTCAAAATGTATTACAATTGTGTATTTTTTTTTCTTATTAGTGATGTTAAAAATGTATTATATCTAAATTTCAAATATTATTTTAATATAATTAGAATTATTATTTTAAGATATGTTAAAAATGTATTTATTTTAAAAATGAATCGGCCATTTATTTTTAAGATATGTCAGTAGTATTTTTAATTTATTATATAATACATTTTAAATATTCAAATAAATACATTAGGCTTATGTTAAGATGCGGACTGCTAAGATATGCGCATGTGTGCACTACGAGTAACTAGCAGCTAGTTTCTTATAGGTTGATGCTATGTGTGGTAAGAAAAATAAGGCTAATATGTGTAAGAGCAAAATATATGTTATAATTCGTAAATAACGTTATAAAATATATTATTTATGTAAATGGGCCTTCAAATTTTACCAATGAGCCAACGGAAATTAACAGCAAGTAGAGTTGTGAGTAAAAATCTAACGGTCTCCACCAGGTAGGTGGTCCAAGTTTATATATAATTACTTTACTACCCTCTCTCATCAAATCTCCAAACTAGGGGTGTTCATGGTTTGATTTGGATCGGTTATTGTTTAAAATCAAAACCAAGCCAATTTAGTCAGTTTTTCAATTTCTAAAACCAAACCAAACCAAACGAAAAAAATAACTGTCGGTATATTTATTGTCGGTTTGGTTCATTTTTTTGGTTTTTTCGATTTGAAAGTAATAACTTTTTTAGGACATATGTATCTTGATAGACACATACACCTAGTACATGAACATTTCATAGGAAAGCTATTGTGGATTCCATTAAGCATTTAAACAATACTAGAGTTTTTATTACATGTACAAAGTTATTCAATTAAGAGAAAACGTGACTATCTTATGTGAGATAGGGTAGGTGGTAAAAGCTTAATTAATGGATTTTGATGGACTTTGACTTAGGGTTGTAATAGTTGAGATAAAATTTAAGTGTTGGACTTGAGAAAATGACAAAGTTAAAGACATAAGTTAATTAAAATTTAACAAAATATTTATATTTTATTTATGAATAATATATAAATAATTATAAAATTTATATATATAATTTCTCGGATCGGTTTGATTATTTTTGCGGTTATTTTTTAGTAAAACCAAAACAAACCAAATAATATCCGTTTTCCGAAATTTAAAACCAAACCTAACCAAATATCAATTTTTTAAATTTTGTTTGGTTCGGATTGCGGTTCGATTTGGTTTTTTAACCATAACTATGAAAACATATCAGATATTTCTTAATAAGACCTTTACATAAGTTCCCGCTACTCGAAATTTAAGGCATCTATTTTAATTAGCAAAAGAAAATAAAGAAAGTCCAGTCTCTCTCTCTCTCACGCCTGATCTTTGTTTTTTTTTTCAAATCTTCGAACACTTTCTATAAACCTTAGTTTGAAGTTCCAAATTACCCCAAATTTTCAATTTTAATTACGAAAATACGTGAATATTTGTGTTCGTTAGTTGATCCAGTGATAGGAATTTTGAATTCTCCGGCGGAAAATTTTGAATTTTGGGTTTTCTTCTCAAGACTCAGTTCACTGGTCGTCGAATTTCAATAAGTCAAATCCATACGATGTCAGCTCATCTAAAGGGTGTCAAGAATTATCGATTTTGCCATCAAGAAAGGAGGATAGGGATTTGGGTTTTGAGGGTCATGATGGGGTTTTGTTGAAACCCAAGAAAGTAAAGATGTTTGATTGGGAGCCTTACAGTTTGAATTCATCTCAAGAATCGGATGAATTTTTGTTTTTACCAGATGGGGGGAGTATGTTAGTCTTGGGAAATTTGATAGAGGATTACATGAACCGAAGAAGGTGAAGAAGACTGGGAAGGGCAAGGAAAATGGGGATTTGTAGAAGAAGAAGAAGAAGGTGAAATCGAAAGAGCTGGGATTGCCTTCACTTGACCCTCGGCTACTTTGATGGAGACTCAAGAATGTGGTGAGATGATGGAACATATGGATGAGGTGAATTTTGCTTTGGATGGTTTGAGGAAAGGGCAGCCTGCAAGAATCAGAAGGGCAACTTTATTGCCATTGCTATCAATATGTGGAAGAGCTCAGCAGCGTCGCCTTTTACGGGCTCACGGGTAGTTGATTGGCTTATGGACATTGTTTAGACATTAGAATTTAAATGAGTATAAATATTCTTGTCGTGATAAACATAAATATTGGTTTCTTGAAAGCTCAGTTATCACAGTGTTGCTTAAATTTCTTAGGTAATTAGTATACACATTATGGAAATAAATGCATAAACATTCCAGATACATGAATTTTGATAAGCTAACCAAAAGAAAGTACAAGTTATCTTCAAGTCTAGGACAAATTGTTTGAGCAAGGAAATCAATAGGGATGGTACTATGGCATGGGAACATGGTCGGTGATGATTCCTATAATTGAACCCAACTTGTTTGGGACCGGAGCGTAGTAGTAGTAGTTGTGTTTGGGACATGGCATTATGACAGGAGAAGCTTGGCAGATTAGGGGTGGGGCCAACGGTGTCACGACCCAATTTCTCAAGTCATGATGGCGCCTACCAACCCACTAGTAGGCCATCCAAAACCCTATCCCGGAACTAAATAGTAACGGAACTCAGGGTGGAAACTAATCCATAGACAAGCGGAAGCATACAATAAGAGTACTCACGAAAGCTGGAACAGAACCAAAATAATATATACAACACCTCTCAAAACTTGGAAGTCACAAGTACAGAACTACTAAAAAGAGTACAAGTCCCGAAAGTGGACCACTGGAACAACTGTCTCGAAAACAAAAGACAAGCCAAAACATATAAACAGAAGGAGACTGGTAATCCCAAAATGCCAAGTGCTCACCCTCGTCTCCTGAACAGACCGCTGCAGGCTCGATATCAACGCTGATAGCTGGTGCTCAAATCTGCATCACGAAAACAGATGCAGAGTGTAGCATGAGTACCAAAACAACAAGTACCCAGTAGGCATCATAGGCCGACTGAGCAAGAAGGGTAAAAACAAGCGGACAAGATAGAATCAGCACAAACAGAGGTCAACAGAACAGGAAATGGAAAATCTGAAAGGAAGCACAAAGAAATAACTAAAATAAACCCAGCTGAGCCCCTCAAAAGACCCTCTGGGCACACTCGTGCGCAAGTTTAAATAAAACCTGAACGGACCCCATAAGCCCGATAGGTACACAGAAGAGCTATTCTACAGAAACAAAGGAATAACCAACTCAAGAACAACACCAGGGCCCCGCCCAATCATTACCATCAGAGCCCCGCTCAGTCATAAATATCAAAGCCCAGCTCAGTCATAAATATCAGAGCCCAGCTCATTCTTCAGTCACTGAAAATGTCGGACTCTAACCGGGCAACCTCAGTCTCCGACTAGCACAAACAGCCCACACTCGACAGTCTAACGCTCAAAATACTGGTTCCACCGGATACGTCGGTCGCATAGCTGGGACTAGTAGCCTATGCTCCACGGACTCGCACTGGAAATAACGGGCTGCAATCGTGTAACGTCAGCTGCGGACTGGAGCGGGTAGCCTACCCCCGTCAGCCTAGCACTGGAAATCCTGAGTGATAACCGAGTAACGTCAGCCACGTACTGGAGCCAGCCGTCACGAACTGGATAAGCCATAAAAATAATACACTAAGAGACTAAAAATCACGGGCCGCCGCCCCCACATATATACCAACCGAAGGCTCCCAGCCTAACACAATCCAGCCGACAATCGACGCAACCACGGTATCTTCCAGCAGCATCCCAAAAATCCCAGCGATAAGGGGCAATGAATCGGAAGGTCCGAAAGCAACGAAAACGCCTATACTAAGGCTCATAATCTGACCCAAGTCTGCTATATCAGTATACAAGGATCTAGTCCATCCGAAATGACGTCGGATACATACTCAAGTCAACGAAGTACATGAGACTATGTCAATAAATCACAACCTATTCTAAGGAAGAATCACAATAATCAGTCAATCATCAACCAGATTCAGCCGGACCCACTCATGCAACATCAGATAACCACCAACAGATACCCCACAGCATGCATATTAGCAAATCAAATCAACAGCCCAACCTATAGCATGATACTAGCTCATAACAACCCAACAGTCAACTCTAAACTGAGGAAGTCGGGGAACAAGGGAAACAATACTAACTAACCACCCCAGATTCACAAATATCAACCAGCATTTACACAATCAGGCTCAGTCTAGAAAGAAGGGAAGCCGTAACCTACCAAAAAGCCGATCACGCACACTCCAAGTCACTCAATTGTAGATTTCCCCTTTCGAACGGCCTCAAACTACTGCCACGCTATCAAAAATAGAATCACAGCGTCAATACGGTCGTTTAGACACCAAAATTAACAAATTCGGAGACATACCAATTTTTGGGTCAAAATCGTACAAAGTGGGACCTGCTCCGGATTTCCCGGAATTGACTCCGTCAAAAGGTCCCAAATCCTTCTCCCAACACTAATCCTAAACTATTTTATCAAATAGGGGTCGGATCCGCTCCCAATCAACTAAACAATAACAAATCTAAAACTAACAAAAATAGGCCAAATAAGGGGTTTAACTCCGATTTCATGCAGAACGAGGTGCACCCATCGAACCCCAACCTCAAATATACGAATCCAAAGAAAACCCAAACACTAGGGACTTTGAATCACCAAAAAAGGAGCTCTAGAATTCGAGATATCAAAATTTAAAATGAAGAAGAAATCAGAAGTTGATGGCAGCAGCTTCGAGCTGAATTTCACCACAAACGAGGGTTCACCAACACATTCCGATCACTCCACTGCCTAGCCACAATCTCCACAATCATACAGGACTTCGAATCACTCAAATCGGAGCTCGGATGAGGGAGAAATCGGCATTTGAAAATGAATGTGAGAGCTGATATTTCTGGGTTATAAAACCCAAACCTCGCCGCTAAAGACCATTTCTTGTCACTAAAATTCCAATTTCTGGTCGCTAAAGGTCTGCACCAGCAACCAGATTTTAGCTATTTTTTTAAAGTCTCCGAACGGACCCTCGAAATTTGTTCGGGACCCGATAAAAATAAACAAGATATGCTACCCCACTAAATTTGACATTCCGGACTCAATGGCGCAGTCGAAATTTCCATACGGGGTAGTTTCAACAAAAAGTGGGTCCCACACCCATTATGCCATTTTAGCCAAATTCTACCAAGGGCCTCAGATTTTGATCGCAAGCTCCCGGAAATTCTCAAAAGGTCGTTCTAGACCAAACTCGGCATTCTAGAACTAACCGCGCTGTCGAAATTTTCATCCGAGTGCATTTTCCAAGAAAGTTGACCAAAGTCAACCTTAGGCCAATTTCCAAAGGCTAAAGAGCTAATCGGCCCCAAATTCACACCAAAAACCCCGGGACTCATGCGAACCATGCTTCTAGCCTAATTTAGCCTTTCCGGAGCTGATGAAACCGTCAGAAAAATGGGCATAAAACCCAAACGAACGACCAGGCGACCGAATCGTCAGTGCCAGCAAGTCATAAATGACTCAGGGTTGCTACAGGAACGCTCTAAACGATAGAAAGAAGACATTAACACAGAAATGACCTGGAGGGTCATTACAAACGGGATGCACTTTACCATCAACTAAATTTGATTGCCTTGGAGAATTTAAATTTGATTTTTTTGTCTGTTTGGATGTTTGTGGTCATTGTTTCTTCGACTTGTTCACTTTGTTTGTCCCTTTATTTATAGGGTTGTACTTTCATACATGTAATTGATGTTTCCCCTTTCATATTTTATATTTCCTCGTACTCTATTTTGCTTTGCTTTGTGGCTTGGTGGATTGCGTCTTTAGTAATGGTTGGCAAAAGAACTATCTAACTTAGGTGGTGCCATCTTAGTTCAAAGCTATGTTTTATATTGTCATTTCTCTTGCTATTCGAAGTTGGTCTTGAAGAGCAGTGTGTTTTGGCAGCAGAACTATTTACTGTAACAGGGGTGTTTTTTGTTCTTTTAGTTCGATTGTGCTCGGAGAAGTTATGTTTTTTCCCTTTTTTTTTTCCTTTCCCCTCTTTGTTGGTAGCCTCCACCATCAATTCTATTATCAAACCTCTTCATTTCTTCACAGTTTGTAATTATTTTGTCTAGACTGTGAGCGAAATCTCATTCCTATAAAACTTACAGTTTGGGACAGGTTGAAAATGCATGGAAGTACTTGTTTTTCCTGGGTCATAAACCAGATCAAGCCACATTGCAAAGGTTGCAAGCAGTGGCGAAACATATCAGCAAATGCACTGATGACCGGAGATTGGAGATTGGATGACTATGTTAAAATAAGCTGAGGCAGCAACTACTTCTGGAGCTCAGGCATCTTCTCAGGTAAAGCATCTCTAGTTGTCATGTTCTGTGACGAATGGGTGAATGAAAATTCAAGTGCTGGTACTGAATTACTGATATTGAATTCACTGCTATTTCCATTTTCTGTTTGGTGATTGCTTTATAGTTTTCAATTCTCTAACATTGTAACATTTTTCAGTCAATTTTTAAATTACAGAAAAACTCAGTTCAAGATTGAAGCTCTAAGGGATATACATTGCTTCATTTGTTCAAAAATCGCGTTCTTGAATTGTATAGAAAAGAGGAGATTTATGGGGTTTTAGAGAAATTCTCTTTACTCCCATATTTTTCTCCGCTCTTTATTCTTCGAAGACATTTGTTCCATTTTGTTGCTATTCTTCTTATGGGTGATTGATTTACAGTTTTCAATTCTTAACATTGTAGGTTGTTTCAGTCATTTTTGCAATTACAGAACAACCTAGTTCAAGATTGAAGCATTTGTTTCAAAATGGCGGGTTCTAAAAGAAAGAGTGTTTATGAAGTGGGTTCTAGCTCTAGTAGTTTGTTTCAGTCTTTCTTGCAATTACAGAACAACCCAGTTCAAGATGGAAGCATTTGTTTCAAAATGCCAGGTTCTAAAAGAAAGAGTGTTTATGAAGTGGGTTCTAGCTCTTTAGCTGATCAGATGAAAAAATCTTTGAGGTTTGAGTGAGATAAGAATGGTGATGATCCTCGAAGATGGACTCTGGGCTCACCCGCTTCTACATTGAGGAGTCGAATTAGTGGGTTGAGTTCAAGTGCTACAAGGAGCACTTCGGGAACATCTGCATCGGTATCTGGTCAGAATGTAAATTTTTTGAGTTCTGCTGGTGCTACTCTTAAAACTGATAATGTTGCAAGTTGTGCTTCGCTGGAATCCAGTGGGTTGCCTCCTATTCGAATAATACTCTGGCGAAGTTGAATATAAAAGCGAAGGAGTCTTACATGATGGGTAATTCTGAGGAAGCATAGAGTTTTTATGATAATGCTATAGCAGGTTGTCCGTGCGATGGTAAATTACGTTGTAATCGAGCTGCTGCGTTGATTTGTCTCCGGCGATTAGGGGAAGCAGTGAAGGAATATGAAGAAGCCATTAGATTGGCTCCAATATATGTTCGATATTGCTAGCATTTTGGATCTTTGTTAATTTTTGTAAGTGATATAAAAAGTCTAGAATCTCATTTCTTCACAGTTTTTAATTATTTTGTCTAGAACTATGAGCATATTCTCATTCCTGTAAAACTTACCATTTAGGACAGGTTGAAAATGCAAGGAAGCAATTACTTTTCCTGGGTCATAAACCAGATCAATCCACGTTGCAGAGGTTGCAAGCAGTGGCGAAACATATCAGAAAATGCATTGACGCCTGGAGACTTGGAGATTGGATGACTATGTTAAAAGAAGCTGAGGCAGCAAGTACTTCTTGAGCTCAGGCATCTTCTCAGGTAAATCATCTCTAGTGGTCACGTTCTGTGACGAATAGGTGAATGAAAATTCAAGTGCTAGTACTAAATTGCTGATATTGAATTCGCAGCTATTTGCATGTCAAAAGGAAGCTCATTTGAAGCTACACCAATTAAGGGATGTTGAATTGTGGATATATAAAGCTAAGATGTATAACCCATTTGCCACAGCATGCAAGTCAAAACTTTTTGGGATGCTCTCTGACGCATACGTATTCTTTGTCCAAGCTCAGATTGAGAGAATTCAAGGAAGGTGAGTTTATCACTTATTAGTACTGCATAGGTTGTAATATAGAGATAAATGAGTTTCAGCAAGAATGTGGTCATTGTTTCTTCAACTTGTTCGCTATGTTTGTCCCTTTGTTTATAGGGCTGTACTTTCATACATGTAATAGATTGATCTCTAAAAGATAATGATTTGCTTATCTCATTCTATTGTCTCTTCTTATTTATTATAGAAAATTGCCAAGACCGCTCACGCACATGGGGTTCTTGTGCTGGTAGGTAACAACATTATGTCCTAGTACTGTCCCATCCTTTGGAGCTCGGAGTAGGGATTTTGCAAATACTTTTTGTTCCGCTAACTGGAATACTCTCCAATCACATGCATCGGATGTTAGCTTACTTGTCCATGGTTTTGTAGATATTGTGATGCATTCAACTACTAAATTCATATCCGGTGTTAGTGATCTCATGGCTGGTGTACTTGCTGTTAGAGGAGAAAAGTGTTTCCTCTATTTCGCATACGTTTAATAATTTTATTTATTGTTATCTTATGGTTGTATATTCTTAGTTTTCTTGGGTCTTTTTTCATGGCCTAAACCAATAATCAATTTAGGAGCTTGACTGTGGTGAATGTGAGTTTGTAAGTAAACCCATTACTGGTTTCTCTAGCAACGAATCACTTACCCAACTCATAGTGAATCTCTAGAACAGTTCAACAATAGGTAGCAAATGTTGATATCATGCTTCCTTTTCCTCTTCTAGTTCTTTTGAAAATAAGATTTATATTTTCTTTGGATTGGATTAAAAGGATGTAAAGGACAATAGACGATAGTCTCGCAACTCAAATAATTCTTTACTTTGAATAAGGGTCTTCACTTAGGCCCGAGGATGAGCCTTTCCACAATCTTAGTATACTTACTCAGGGTTGTATGCAAGTCAAAAATGGATCCCTTCCATATGGATTAAGGTGTGTACAAGAAGTCCTCTCTATGCAGCACCCTATAGACCCTGCAATGCACAAATTTGTGCAATACTTCGTGACACTGAAATTCTTTTCCGGAATGCACTGGCTGCCCTTATAATTGACCATGAAGTTTAAGAATTCTTTTTGTTGTTGTTGATACTTGATAAAGTTAAGTAAAGTTTAAGTATTCAGTTCATTGACAAGTCTATATCGTGCCAAACTTTGTTTCATGAGTTGTCAAAGAAAGGTAGTATATTTACCCAACTTTTCTTTCATCAGTTGCGAATAAAGAATTTCATCTATCTAATCTCTTTCTAGTCTTTCTACTATTGAGCTTCTTCCATCTATTATTGCGTGTTTCTGTGTGTACGCACATCACATAATACTATTTTTTTTCCTTTACACTTAATGTTTACAGGGAACAATCAAGTTTATAACCTACTTCCAGCAATCCTTGGCAAGTTATCTAGCCAGAACTTGAAGGAAGAATCATTCTGCAACATCATGCAATTTCTAAATGCTTCAATTAAGAAGGTACTCATATGGCCTTGTTCGTCCCTTGCGATTGGGGGCGTGACATTAGTATACACATTATAGGAAATAAATGCATAAAGATTCCAGATACATGAATTTTGATAAGCTGACCAAAAGAAAGTACAAGTTATCTTCAAGTCTTAAACAAATTTTTTGAGCAAGGAAATCATTAGGGATGGTACTATGGCATGGGAACATGGTCGATGTTGATTCATATATACCAAGCCAACTTGTTTGGGACCGGAGCGTAGTAGTTGTTGTTGTTTTTAGGGCATGGCACTACGACAGGAGAAGTTTGGCAGATCAGGGGTGGGGAATTCTTACTCGGCGGTGGAAGGAGATTTCTATTTCTTAAATGTAGGGCGTGAGGTGTAATTATCTTCTAGCATTTCAATATACATGTAATAGTATATAAAGAGTTCCTCTCATTTTCTCTCTTCTTCTTCTTCAACAATTCTCTGTAAACAAGCTCTCTGTAAACCGCTTGTTTCTCTCTCTAGAAAAAGATTACATTCATTCTTTGTTTCTACCTTTGAAACCACGAGATCCCCATTTCTCTTTCGCCCCCATTTTTTTTTCTACAAAGCCATTTTTTCCATTTTCTGTTTGGTGATTGCTTTACAGTTTTCAACTCTATAACATTGTAAGTTTTTTCAGTCAATTTTTCAATTACAGAAAAACCCAATTCAAGATTTAAGCTCTAAGGGATATACATTGCTTCATTTGTTCAAAAATTGCGTTCTTGAATTGTATAGAAGAAGAGGAGGTTTATGGGGTTTTAGAGAAATTCTCTTACCTCCCATTTTTTTCTCCGCTCTTTCTTCTTCAAAGATATTTGTTCCAGTTTGTTGTTATTCTTCTTATGGGTGATTGATTTACAATTATCTTTTCTCTAACATTGTAGGTTCTTTAAGTCAATTTTGCAATTACAGAACAACCCAGTTCAAGATTGAAGCATTTGTTACAAAATGTCGGCTTCTAAAAGTAAGAAAGTTTATGAAGTGGGTTCAAGCTCTTTAGCTGATCAGATAAAAAATTCTTTGAAGTTTGAGGAAGATAAGAAATATGATGATCCTTGAAGACTGACACTGGGCTCACCCGCTTCAATATTGAGGAGCCGAATGAGTGGGTTGAGTTCTAGTGCTACAAGGAGCATATTGGGTACATCTGCATTGGTATCTGGTCAGAATGTGCTATATTTGGTTATCTTTTCTACTTAGGTATGTGATATAAAATGTTCGTACGTGTGTGTGTATTCGCGAATCAGTTATCAAAGAATCTTGGAAATGTGATGAAATTTCTGTATGTTCGGAGATTAAGTGTTAAATGTGCTATATTTGATTATCTTTGATACTTAGGCAAGTGTTATACAATGTTCAAGTCTTTAGAATATACACGCCCATTTGCTTATTGTTGATCACAAATATTGGAAATGTGGTAAAATTTCTATAAGTTATTTTAGATATTACTCGGGAAATGTGTTATTTTGCTAATCTTTACTGGCCTTGTTATTTGCTAAGGTAAAACTTTCTTGATTGATGTTTGTTATTTATGTATATTAACATACAAATGTCAAACTGGATGCAGGATGTGTTGATTGGTGTCAACGGGATGCACTATACCATCAACCAGATCTGATTGCCTTGGAGGATTTAAATTTGATCTTTTTGTCTGTTTGGATGTTTGTGGTCATAGTTTCTTCGACTTGTTCTCTATGTTTGTCCCTTTGTTTATAGGGCTGTACTTTCATACATGTTATTGTTGTTTCCGTGTTCACATATTATATTTCCTCGTACTCTATTTTGCTTTGCTTTGTGGATTGGTACACTGTCTTTGACTCATTAGTAATGGTTGGCAAAAGAACTATCTAATTTAGGTGGAGCCATCCTAGTTCAAAGCTATGTTTAATATTGTCAGTTCTCTTGCTATTCGAAGTTGGTCTTGAATTGCAGTGTGTTTTGGCAGCAAAACTATTTTCTGTAACAGGGGTGTTTTTTGTTCTTTTAGTTCGATTGTGCTCGGAGAAGTTATGTTTTTCCCTTTCTTTCCTTCCTCTCTTTGTTGGTAGCTTCGACCAACAATTCTATTATCAAACCTTTTAATTTCTTCATAGTTTGTAATTAATTTTTCTAGAACTATGAGCGCAATCTCATTCCTGTAAAACTTACAGTTTAGGACAGGTTGAAAATGCAAGGAAGGACTTACTTTGCCTGGATCATCAACCAGATCAAGCCACGTTGCAGAGGTTGCAAGCAGTGGTGAAACATATCAACAAATACACTGACGCTCGGAGACATGGAGATTGGAAGATTGTTAAAAGAAGCTGAGGAAGCTTAACTACTTCTGGAGGTCAGGTATCTTCTTAGGTAAATCATCTCTAGTGGTCACGTTCTGTGAAGAATAGGTGAATGAAAATTCAAATGCTGGTACTGAATTGCTGATATTTAATTCACAGCTATTTTCATGTCAAGTAGAAGCTCATTCGAAGCTACACCAATTAAGGGATGCTGAATTGTGGATACATAAAGCTAGGATGTATGACCCATCTGCCGCAGCATGAGAGTCAAAACTTTTTGGGATACTCTCTGAAGCATACATATTCTTTGTTCAAGCTCAGATTGAGAGAACTCAAGGAAAGTGAGTTTGTCACTTATCAGTACATCATAGGTTGTAATATAGAAATAAAAGAGGTTCCGCAAGATTGTGGTCATTGTTTCTTCGACTTGTTCGCTATGGTTGTCCCTTTGTTTATAGGGTTGTACATTCATACATGTTATTGCTATTTCCCCTTCCACATTTTATATTTTCTCGTACTCTATTTTGCTTTCCTTTGTGAATTGGTGGACTGTCTTTTTTGACTCATTAGTAATAGTTTGCAAAAGAACTATCTAACTTAGGTGGAGCCATCCTAGTTCAAAGCTATGTTTTTTATTGTCATTTCTCTTGATATTTAAAGTTGGTCTTGAAGTGCAGTGTGTTTTGGCAATGAACTATTTCCTGTAACAGGGGTATTTTTTATTCTTTTAGTTCAATTGTGCTCGGAGAATTTATGTTTTTTCCATTCTTTCCTTTCCTCTCTTTGTTTGGTAGCCTCCACCATCAATTCTATCATCAAACATCTTCATTTCTTCACAGTTTGTAATTATTTTGTCTAGAACTATGAGCGCAATCTCATTCCTGTAAAACTTACAGTTTAGGACAGGTTGAAAATGCAAGGAAGCACTTATTTTTCCTGAGTCATAAACAAGATCAAGCCACGTTGCAGAGGTCGCAAGCAGTGGCGAAACATATCAGCAAAGGCACTGATGCCCGGAGACTTGGAGATTGGATGGAGACTATGTTAAAAAAAGCTGAGGTAGCAACTAATTCTGGAGCTTAGACATCTTCTCAGGTAAAGTATCTCTAGTGGTCAGTTTCTGTGACGAATAAGTGAATAATAATTCAAGTGTTGGTACTGAAATGCTGATATTGAATTCACATCTATTTGCATGTCAAGTGGAAGCTCATTTGAAGCTACACCAATTAATGGATGCTGAATTGTGGATACATAAAGCCAGGATTAATGACCTATCTGCCGCAGCATGCATGTCAACTTTTTGGGATGCTCAGATTGAGAGAACTCAAGGAAGGTGAGTTAATTACTTATCAGTACTGCATACGTTGTAATATAGAAATAAAAGAGGATCTGCAAGATTGTGGTCATTGTTTCTTCGACTTGTTCGCTATGTTTGTCCCTTTGTTTATTGGGCTATACTTTCATACATGTTATTGTTGTTTTCCCTTTCACATTTTATATTTCCTCGTACTCTATTTTGCTTTGCTTTGTGGCTTGGTGGACTCTTTTTTTTGACACATTAGTAATGGTTGGCAAAGGAACTATCTAACTTAGGTGGAGTCATCCTAGTTCAAAGCTATGTTTTATATTGTCATTTCTCTTGCTATTCGAATTTGGTCTTGAAGTGCAGTGTGTTTTTGCAGTAGAACTATTTTCTGTAACAGGGGAGTTTTTTGTTCTTTTAGTTTGATTGTGCTCGGAGAAGTTATGTTTTTTCCTTTCTTTCCTTTCGCCTCTTGGTTGGTAGCTTCCACCATCAATTCTATTATCAAACCTCTTCATCTCTTCACAGTTTGTAATTATTTAGTCTAGAACTATGAGCGCAATCTCATTTCTTTAAAACTTACAGTTTAGGACATTTTGAAAATGCAAGGAAGCACTTGTTTTTCCTATGTCATAAACCAGATCAAGCCACGTTGCAGAGGTTGCAAGTAGTGGCGAAACATATCAGCAAATGCACTGACGCCCGGAGACTTGGAGATTGGACGACTATGTTAAAATAAGCTGAGGCAGCATCTATTTCTGGAGCTCAGACATCTTCTCAGGTAAAGCATCTCTAGTTGTCATGTTCTGTGTCGAATAGGTGAATGAAAATTCAAGTGCTGGTACTGAATTACTGATATTGAATTCACTGCTATTTCCATTTTCTTTTTGGTGATTGGTTTATAGTTTTCAATTCTCTAACATTGTAAGTTTTTTCAGTCAATTTTTCAATTACAGAAAAACTCAGTTCAAGATTGAAGCTCTAAGGGATATACACTTCTTCATTTGTTCAAAAATCGCATTCTTGAATTGTATAGAAGAAGAGGAGATTTTTGGGGTTTTAGAGAAATTCTCTTTCCTCCCATTTTTTTCTCCGCTCTTTCTTCTTCAAAGACATTTATTCCATTTTGTTGTTATTCTTCTTATGGGGGATTAATTTATAGTTTTCAATTCTTAACATTGTAGGTTGTTTCAGTCATTTTTGCAATTACAGAACAACCCAGTTCAAGATTGAAGCATTTGTTTCAAAATGGCGGGTTCTAAAAGAAAGAGTGTTTATGAAGTGGGTTCAACCTCTTTAGCTAATCAGATGAAAAATTCTTTGAGGTTTCAGTAAGATAAGAAAGGTGACGATCCTCGACGATGGACACTAGGCTCACCCACTTCAATATTGAGGAGCCGAATGAGTGGGTTGAGTTCTAGTGCTACAAGGAGCACTTCGGGTACATCTGCATCGGTATTTGGTAAGAATGTGAATTCTTCGAGTTCTACTGGTGCTACTCCGAAAACGGGTAATCTTGTCGGTAGTGCTTTACTGGAATCGAGTGGGGTTGCCTCCAGTTCGAATGATACTCCGACGGAGTTGAATATAAAAGAGAATGAGTCTTACATGATGGGTAATTGATTTACAGTTTTCAATTCTGTAACACTGTAGGTTCTTTCAGTCAATTTTTCAATTACAAAACAACCCAGTTCAAGATTGAAGCATTTGTTAGAAAATGTCGGGTTCCAAAAAAAAGAGTGTTTATGAAGTGGGTGTTAGCTCTTTAGCTGATCTGATTAAAATTTCTTTGAGGTTTGAGGAAGATAAGAAAGATGACGATCCTCAAAGATTGACACTAGGTTCACCCGCTTCAACATTGAGAAGCCGAATGTGTGGCTTGAGTTCTTGTACTACAAGGAGAACTTCGGGTACCTCTACATCGGTATGTGGTCAGAATGTGAGTTCTTGGAGTTCTATTGGTGCTACTCCGAAAACCGGTAATGTTGCCGGTAGTGCTTCGTCGGAATCCAGTGAGGTTGCCTCCATTTCGAATGATACTCCAATGGAGTTGAATCCAGCGGAATTGAAAATAAAAGCGAATGAGTCTTACATGATGGGTAATTTTGAGGAAGCTTTGAGCTTTTATGATAATGCTATAGTAGGTTGTCCGAGCGATCATAAATTACATTGTAATCGAGTTGTTGCCTTGATTTGTCTCTGGTGATTAGGGGAATTAGTAAAGGAATATGAAGAAGCCATTTGATTAGCTCCAATCTATGTTCGTGCACGGGAGAGTTTTGGATCTTTGTTAATTTGGAAACTGATATAAAAAGTCTAGAATCTCATTTAGTGTTCGCAAATCAGTTATCAACAAATCTTGGAAATATGGTGTAATTTATGTAGGTTGTATTGGAAGTTATGTGTTAAATGTGCTATATTTGGTTATCTTTGCTACTTATGTAAGTGATATAAAAGGTTCATACGTTTAGAATTTGTGTGTGTGTGTTCGCGAATCATTTATCAAAGAATCTTGGAAATGTGGTGAAATTTCTGTTGGTTCGGAGATTAAGTCATAAATATGCTATATTTGATTATCTTGGATACTTCGGTAAGTGATACACAAAGTTTAAGTCTTTAGAATCCACATGCCCGTTTGCTTATTGTTGATCAAAACTATTTGAAATTTGGTGAAATTTATGTAGGTAATATTAGATATTATGCGGGAAATGTGTTATTTTGCTAATATTTACAGGCCTTGTTATTTTCTAAGGTAAAACTTTATTAATTGATGTTTTTTGTTTAGGTATATTACCATATAAATGTCAAACTGGATGCAGGATGTGTTGATTGGTGTCAATGGGATGCACTTTACCATCAACCAAATCTGATTGCCTTGGAAGATTTAAATTTGATGTTTTTGTCTATTTGGATGTTTGTGGTCATTGTTTCTTTGAGTTGTTCGCTATGTTTGTCCCTTCGTTTATAGGGTTGTACTTTCATACATGTCATTGTTGCTTCCCCTTTCACATTTTATATTTCCTCGTACTCTATTTTGCTTTGCTTTGTGGCTTGGTGGACTGTCTTTGACTCATTAGTAATGGTTGGCAAAAGAACTATCTAATTTAGGTGGAGCCATCCTCGTTCAAAGCTATGTTCTATATTGTCATTTCTCTTGCTATTCGAAGTTGGTCTTGAATTGCAATATGTTTTGGCAACAGAACTATTTTCTGTAACAGGGATATTTTTTGTTCTTTTAGTTCGATTGTGCTCGGAGAAGTTATGTTTTTCATTTTATTTCCTTTCCCCTATTTGTTGGTAGCCTCCACCATCAATTCTATTATCAAACCTCTTTATTTCTTCACAGTTTGTAATTATTTTGTCTAGAACTATGAGCGCAATCTCATTCCTGTAAAACTTACAGTTTAAGACACGTTGAAAATGCAAGGAAGCACTTACTTTTACTGGGTCATAAATCAGATCAAGCCACGTTGCAGATGTTGCAAGCAGTGGCAAAACATATCAGCAAATGTATTGATGCCCGGAGACTTGGAGATTGGATGACTATGTTAAAAGAAGCTGAGGCAGCAACTACTTCTGAAGCTCAGGTATCTTCTCAGGTGAAGCATCTCTAGTGGTCACGTTTGTGATGAATAAGTGAATGAAAATTCAAGTGCTGGTATTGAATTGCTAATATTGAATTCACAGCTATTTGCATGTCAAGCGGAAGCTCATTTGAAGCTACACCAATTAAGGGATGCTGAATTGTGGATATATAAAGCTAAGATGTACGACCCATTTGCTACAACATGCAAGTCAAAACCTTTTGGGATGCTCTCTGAAGCATACGTATTCTTTGTCCAAGCTCAGATTGAGAGAACTCAAGGAAGGTGAGTTTGACACTTAGCAGTATTGCATAGGTTGTAATATAGAAATAAAAAAGGTTCCGCAAGATTTTTGTCATTGTTTCTTCGACTTGTTCGCTATGGTTATCCCTTTGTTTATAGGGGTGTACTTTCATACATGTTATTGCTTTTTCCCCTTTCACATTTTATATTTTCCTGTACTATATTTTGCTTTCCTTTGTGAATTGGTGGACTGTCTTTTTTGACTCATTAGTAATGGTTTGCACAAGAACTATCTAACTTAGGTGGAGCCATCCTAGTTCAGGGTTATGTTTTATATTATCATTTCTCTTGCTATTCGAAGTTAGTCTTGAAGTGCAGTGTGTTTTGGCAGCAGAACTATTTTTTGTAACAGGGTTGTTTTTTGTTATTTTAGATCGATTGTGCTCGGAGAAGTTATGTTTTTCCCTTTCTTTCCTTTCCCCTCTTTGTTTGATAGCCTCCACCATCAATTCTATTATCAAACCTCTTCATTTCTTCACAGTTTGTAGTTATTTTGTCTAGAACTATGAGTGCAATGTCATTCCTCTAAAACTTACAGTTTAGGAGAGGTTGAAAAATGCAAGGAAGCACTTATTTTTCCTGGGTCATAAACCAGATCAAGCCACGCTGCAGAGGTTGCAAGCAGTTGTGAAACATATCGGCAAATGCACTGACGCCCGGAGACTTGGAGATTTGACACCATGTTAAAAGAAGTTGTGGCAGGACCTACTTCTGGAGCTCAGGCATCTTCTTAGGTAAAGCATCTCTAGTGGTCACGTTTTGTGATGAATAGGTGAATGAAAATTCAAGTGCTGCTACTGAATTGATGATATTGAATTCACAGCTATTTCCATTTTCTATTTGGTGATTGCTTTATAGTTTTCAATCCTCTAACATTGTCAGTATTTTCAGTCAATTTTTCAATTACAGAAAAATCCATTTCAAGACTGAAGCTCTAAGGTATATACATTGCTTCATTTGTTCAAAAAACACATTCTTGAATTGGTAGAAGAAGAGGTGATTAATGGGGTTTTAGAGAAATTCTCTTTTCTCCCATTTTTTTCTCCGTTCTTTCTTCTTCAAAGCCATTTGTTCCATTTTGTTGTTATTCTTCTTATAGGTGATTGATTTACAGTTTTTAATTCTGTAACACTGTAGGTTCTTTCAGTCAATTTTTCAATTACAGAACAACCCAGTTCAAGATTGTAGCATTTGTTAGAAAATGTCGGGTTCTAAAAAAAGAGTGTTTATGAAGTGGGTGTTAGCTCTTTAGCTGATCTGATTAAAATTTCTTTGAGGTTTGAGGAAGATAAGAAAGATGACGATCCTCAAAGATTGACACTAGGTTCACCCGCTTCAACATTGAGAAGCCGAATGTGTGGGTTGAGTTCTAGGGCTACAAGGAGAACTTCGAGTACCTCTGCATCGGTATGTGGTCAGAATGTGAGTTCTTGGAGTTCTATTGGTGCTACTCCGAAAACCGGTAATGTTGCCGGTAGTGCTTCGTCGGAATCCAGTGAGGTTGCCTCCATTTCGAATGATACTCCAACGGAGTTGAATCCAGCGGAGTTGAATATAAAAGCGAATGAGTCTTACATGATGGGTAATTTTGAGGAAGCTTTGATCTTTTATGATAATGCTATAGTAGGTTGTCCGAGCGATCGTAAATAACATTGTAATCGAGTTGTTGCCTTGATTTGTCTCTTGTGATTAGGGGAATTAGTAAAGGAATATGAAGAAGCCATTTGATTAGCTCCAATATATGTTCGTGCACGGGAGAGTTTTGGATCTTTGTTAATTTGGAAACTGATATAAAAAGTCTAGAATCTCATTTAGTGTTCGCAAATCAGTTATCAACAAATCTTGGAAATATGGTGTAATTTATGTAGGTTGTATTGGAAGTTATGTGTTAAATGTTCTATATTTGGTTATCTTTGCTACTTATGTAAGTGATATAAAAGGTTCATACGTTTAGAATTTGTGTGTGTGTGTGTGTTCACGAATCAGCTATCAAAGAATCTTGGAAATGTGGGGAAATTTCTGTTGATTCGGGGATTAAGTCATAAATGTGCTATATTTGATTATCTTTGATACTAAGGCAAGTGATATACACTGATCTAGTCTTTAGAATCTACATGGCCATTTGCTTATTGTTGATCACGAATATTGGAAATGTGGTGAAATTTCTATAGGTTATTTAAGATATTACTCGGGAAATGTGTTATTTTGCTAATCTTTGCTGGCCATGTTATTTGCTGATGTAAAAATTTCTTGATTGATGCTTTTTGTTTATGTATATTACCATACAAATGTCAAACTTGATGCAAGATGTGTTGATTGTTGCCAACAGGATGCACTTTACCATCAACCAATTCTAATTGCCTTGGAGAATTTAAATTTGATGATTTTGTCTGTTTGGATGTTTGTGGTCATTGTTTCTTCGACTTGTTCCCTATGTTTGTTCCTATTTTTATAGGGTTGTACTTTCATACATGTTATTGTAGTTTCCACTTTCACATTTTATATTTCCTCGTACTCTATTTTGCTTTGCTTTGTGGCTTGGTGGACTGTCTTTGACTCATAAGTAATGGTTGGCAAAAGAATTATCTAATTTAGGTGGAGCATCCTAGTTCAAAGCAATGTTTTATATTGTCATTTCTCTTTCTATTAGAAGTTGGTCTTGAATTGCAGTGTGTTTTGGTAGCAGAACTATTTTCTGTAGCAGGGGTGTTTTTTGTTCTTTTAGTTCGATTGTGCTCGGAGAAGTTATGTTTATCCCTTTCTTTCCTTTCTCCTCTTTGTTGGTCGCATCCACCATCAATTCTATTATCCAACCTCTTCATTTCTTCACAGTTTGTAATTATTTCGTCAAGAACTATGAGCGCAATCTCATTCCTGTAAAACTTACAATTTAGGAAAGGTTAAAAATGCAAGGAAGCACTTATTTTTCCTAGGTCATAAACCAGATCAAGCTACGTTGCAGAGGTTTCAAGCAATGGCGAAACATATAAGCAAATGCACTGATGCCCGGAGACTTGGAGATTGGACGACTATGTTAAAAGAAGCTGACGTAGCAACTACTTCTGGAGATCAGGCATCTTCTCAGGTAAAGCATCTCTAGTGGTCACGTTCTGTGATGAATAGGTGAATGAAAATTCAAGTGCTAGTACTGAATTGCTGATATTGAATTCACAACTATTTGCATCTCAAGAGGAAGCTCATTTGAAGCTACACCAATTAAGGGATGCTGAATTGTGGATATATAAAGCTTAGATGTATGACCCATCTGCCGCAACATGCAAGTCAAAACTTTTTGGGATGCTCTCTAACGCATACGTATTCTTTGTCTGAGCTCAGATTGAGAGAATTCAAGGAAGGTGAGTTTATCACTTATTAGTACTGCATAGGTTGTAATATAGAAATAAAGGAGGTTCAGCAAGATTGTGGTCATTGTTTCTTTGATTTGTTCACTATGTTTGTCCCTTTCTTTATAGGGCTGTACTTTCATACATGTAATAGATTGATCACTAAAAGATAAGGATTTTTTTGTCTGATTTTGTTGTCTCTTCTTATTTATTATAGAAAATTGCCAAGACGGCTCATGCACACGGGGCTCTTATGCTGGTAGATAACAACATTATGTCCTAATACTGTCCCATCCTTTGGAGCTCGGAGTAGGCATTTTGCAAATACTTTTTGTTCCACTAAATGAAATACCCTCCAATAACATGCATCGGATGTTAGCTTACTTATCCATGGTTTCTTAGATATTGTGATGCATTCAACTACTAAGTTCATATCCGGTCATAGTGATCTCATGGCTGGTGTACTTGCTGTTAGAGGAGAAAGGTGTTTCCTCTATTTTGCATACGTTTCATAATTTGATTTATTGTTATCTTATGGTTGTATATTCTTAATTTTCTTGGGTCTTTTTTGGTGGCCTAAACCAATAATCACTTTAGGAGCTTGACTGTGGTGAATGTGAGTTTTTAAGTAAACCCATTACTGGTTTCTCTAGCAATGAATCACTCACCCAACTCATAGTGAATCTCTAGAACTATTCAACAATAGGTAGCAAATGTTGATATCATGCTTCATTTTCCTCTTCCAGTTCTTTTAAAAATAAGATTTCTATTTTCTTTGAATTAGATTACAAGGATGTAAAGGACGATAGATGATAGTCTCGCAACTCCAATAATTCTTTACTTTGAATGAGGGCCTTCACTGAGGCCCGAGGATGAGCCTTCCCACAATTTCAGTATACTTACTCAGGGTTGTATGCAAGTCAAAAATGGATCCCTTCCATATGGATTAAGGTGTGTACAAGAAGCCCTCTCTATGCAGCACCCTATAGACCCTGCAATGCACAAATTTGTGCAATATTTCGTGACACTGAAATTCTTTTTCGGAATGCACTGGCTTCCCTTATTATTGACCATGAAGTTCAAGAATTTTTAAGTTTTGGTCCCAAAAATGTACAATTTCATCCATATAGATACAAATTTATAGTGTAGAAAAGTAAACTAGCTAGCAATCAGATCTCTTGATTCTAGGAAATTTTAAAACCAAGGGATGATTCTAATATCCTAACCTATTCAATAACATATCAGATATGATTCTGTTAGATCAATGTAAATCCTACAAAATCCTATCTAATCACACTTAGATATTTATAAATCAACACTCCCCCTCAAAGTCGCATGTAAATATCTTTCATGCCTAACTTGCTTACAAAAATTTCAAACTTTGGTTTAAATAAGCCTTTTGTGAAAATATCCGCAATTTGCTATTTCTTGGGACAAAAGGCATGCACACGTTTCCTTCTTCAATCTTCTCTTTTATGAAGTGCCTATCCACTTCAACATGCTTTGTTCTGTCATGTTGAACTGGATTGTGAGCAATACTAATGGCAGCTTGGTTGTCACAGTAAAACTTCATTTGTAACACAAACAATTTTTTTAGTTCTTCCATCATCTTCTTGAGCCAAATCATTTCACAGATCCCATGGGCCATAGATCGGTATTCAGCTTCAGCACTGCTACGGGCTAGAACATTCTATTTTTTACTCCTCCAAGTCACAAGGTTTCCCCAGATAAAAGTGCAGTATCCTGATGTAGAACTCCTATCAATAGTAGAACTTACCTAATCTGCATCTGTAAAACTTTTAATGCCTCCATCTTGACATTTTATGAAAAACAATCCTTTTCCAGGTGAACTTTTCAGATATCTTAGAATCCTGTAGACCGCTTCTTGGTGCTCTTCCTTCGAAGAGTGCATAAATTGACTCACTAAGCTTACAACAAAAGCTATATCAGGTCGAGTATGTGATAAGTAGATCAACTTCCCCACTAGTCTCTGATAATGACTTTGGGCAACTGAATTTCCTTCTTTGTTTCTGAATTTTATATTCGGATAAATAGGTGTTTCAGCTGGACGACAACCACTCATGCCCGTCTCCTTTAGAAGATCCAGTACATACTTCCTTTGTGACACCATAATGCCTTCTCTTGATTTTGCTAACTTCCATGCTAAGAAAATATTTCAACTGACCCAAATCTTTGATCTCGAATTCCAAGGCCAACTATTTCTTCAAATTCTTCATTTCTGGTAAGTCATATCCTGTAAGTATGATATCATCAACATACAATATCAGGATAGTTGTCTTTCCTTCAAAAGAGTGTCGAATGAACATGGTATGATCTGCTTGCCCTTGAATGTACCTTTGTTTTTTTACAAACTGCGTAAACCTTTTAAACCAAGCTCTTGGAGATTGTTTGAGCCCATAGAGAGATTTCTTTAGCTTGCACACTCTAGTTCCATACCTTTCTTCAAAACCCAAAGGAGGATCCATGTAGACTTCTTCTTCGAGTTGTCCATTCAAGAATGCATTCTTCACGTCTAGTCGTTGAAGGGGCCAATCAAGATTGGCAGCAATGGTAAGAAGAACCCTAATTGAATTCAACATGGCAACTGGAGCGAATGTCTCAAGATAGTCAATCACATAGGTTTGAGTGAACCCTTTTGCAACCAAACGTGCCTTATACCTCTCTAGGGACGCATCTGATTTAAATTTGATGGTAAACTCCCACTAGCAGCCCATTGTTTTCTTTCGACGTGGTAGTTCCACCATTTCCCAGGTTTCATTTCTCTTAAGAGCATTCATCTCCTCTAGAATTGCTTTTTTCCACTTGGGAACATTCAAAGCATCCTTCACATTTCTCGGTATCTCCATTCCAGATAATTGAGAAAGAAAAGCTATATAGGAAGGAGACAAGTTTCTATTTGACACAAAATTTGACATGGGATGGTTTGTGACTTTTCTTACCCCTTTACGTTTGGCAATTGGAAGATCAAGATCTAAAATAACAAGGGGCAAATCAAAATTAGGTTTTGGAGAATTACCTTATATATCGGTAAGATCCTGCGGAGTGGACTTTTTGTTCTGATGAGCGTCCTTAGTCTCTTTTTCTTGATTCTGGTTTCTTCCCATGTAAACTTGTAATTCCTTTGTTTGTTCCCTGTCCTTGTCATTAATCGTATCATTAAAAGGCTCTATTGTCTCAGTTTCCTTATTTTCATTATATAAGTTGGGATCTCTTACCTTATCAAGGTTGTTATTACCAAATGTACTATCTCCTGTATCTATTATAAAACTTAGATCCTTTTGTTTCTCATATGTGAGGTCATGAGAATCCTTACTATCCATTGAATCTTCACTATGTTTCTCCCCCTGAAGATGAGTTCCAAAAAATAATTGAGATTTAAAAAAGGTGACATCCATTGCGACAATAACCTTCCTAGATTTGGGTCATAACACTTGTATCCCTTTTAACTAGGGGCAAAAACACATTTTTTAGCACGTGAATCAAGTTTACTCCTATTATGATCATGAACATGAACAAATACACTACACCCAAAGACTCTCAAAGGTAGATCAGTGGTCAATCTAGAACTAGAGAAGTACGTCTTGAACATACTAAAGGGGTTTTAAAACCTAGAACACGGGAAGGCATCCTATTTATAAGATAGGTGGATGTCAAAAGAGCTTCTCCCTAAAGAAATTTAGGGACTCCACTTGTTAATATTAAGGCTCTAGTTACCTCCATAAGATGCCTATTTTTTCTCTCAGCTACTCCATTTTGTTGGGGTGTATTAGGACATCAACTTTGGTGCACTATTCCCTTGGAAGTGAAAAAATTCCCTAGATGGTCATTAAAATATTCTTTTCCATTATCAGTCTGAAATATTTGAATCTTCTCATGAAATTGTATCTCGACCTTAACATAAAAAGCCTCAAACATATGTTTTACTACACTTTTGTCTTTCAATAGGTACACCCAAGTAAGTCTAGTGTGATCATCTATGAAACTCACAAACCACCTTCTTCCATTTACAGTTGCTACCCTAGAAGGTCCCCAAACATTGCTATGGATTAGCTTAAAGGGTTTTGTGGCATGGTCCTTTTGGGAAGAAAAAGATGAACGTCTGTGTTTAGTCATTTCACAAAATTCACACTGGAAAGAGGATGTGCTTTTATTCATAAACAACAGAGGTAATAAGAGTTTCAAATAATGAAAACTAGGATGACCAAGTCTATAGTGCCATAACATGACTATATTATCAACTTGAACAGAGTTCAAACAAGCTGAACTAAAATTTATTGAACTGTCCCCGTTTTTGAGAAAATAGAGACCTTCAGACTCTCTAGCATTGCCAATCATCCTCCCCGAGACCTTGTCCTGAAATATGCATGAAACAGAGTCAAAGATAGCATGACAATTAAGGTTTTGAGTCAGTTTGCTGATGGACAAAAGATTATGAGACAATTTTGGAACATGAAGGACATCAAAAAGTGTCAAAAAGGGGTTAGTTTAACTGTCCTTTTTCCAGCAATTGCTGAGAAAGAACCATCAGCAACTTTGACTTTTTTATTTCCTGCTAAAGGAGTGTACGTTGAGAAAAAATGGGAATTCCATGTCATGTGATCACTAGCCCTTGAATCTATGATCCAAGGACTTATACCATTTGAATTTGTACTCACAAATACAAAAACAGATGGTACATTACCTACTTTGGAAAAAGAACAAGTGGGAGTAGAAGGATAAGATTTAATGGTTTGGAGTTGAGATTGGAGAACTTGGAGAACTTTGTGCAGTAGCTCTACTTGTTCCTTGGTGAAAGATCACATTTCTATTGAAGATCGTAGCCCTGGTTCTTCGCTGGAACACTTAAAGTCCTGGCAATGGTTGTTTGCCATTTTTTGTTCCGGCTAGGCGATTTCCTATGGATATTCAAGCAAGTCTTATGTGTGTCCCCATATTTTTGCAAATATCACACCAACGGTTTCATTGTTCTCTGTCATAATTTTGTTAATAGAACTCTCAACTTCTATTGATGCCGTTGGGTGACGTAGCCCAGTCAATGCTCTGATACCACTAAGTTTTTGTACCAAAAATGCACAATTTCATCCATAGAGATACAAATTTATAGTGTAGAAAAGTAAACTAGCTAGCAATCAGATCTCTTGATTCTAGGAGATTTGAGAATCAAGGGATGATTCTAATATCCTAACCTATACAATAGCATATCAGATATGATTCTGTTAGATCAATGTAAATCCTACAAAATCCTATCTAATCACACTTAGATATTTACAAATCAACAGAATTCTTTTTGTTGTTGTTGATACTTGATAAAGTTAAGTAAAGTTTAAGAATTCAGTTCATTGACAAGTCTATATCTGAAAATCTTTAGTTAGTTATGTATAGCGTATTGAATGTAAATGGACGTCTGATGCCTTGTTTCTCTTTGAACATCTCAAGTGTCCTTCTGATAATTTGCTTATAAATTTTTCTACTTAACTAGCTTGGCAAAGAAGGTGTACTTCCTACAAAATGCTAAAGGTGCAGGGTTAGCGCAATTCGATTGTTGGCTTTGTTTGAGAGGAATCAAAACAATTGTTCTTCGCGTTGTAAAACAACCAGTTTAATTTTATTTGCTTTTTTTTGTGGTGAAATTAGTTGTCCCACCACTCCTTCTAGAAACATATATCCCTTCCTACGCCTTTGTTAATTTATTATTCTTGATCCTATAGATTTTCATGAGTACGACATGCATATTGCTGCATCTTCATCTTTATATTGTTCAGAGAAGTTAGGGTGGTTCTTAAAATTCTAGAACATCACAGTGTTTTAACTAAATACTTTCAATATCTTGTAAGAGAATGCACAAACAATTGTTAAATATTTATCTTCCCATCCACGATTGAAGAAGGTCAATTATGCAGGTCTTTCTGACCATCCAGGGAGGTCTTTGCACTTCTCTCATGTATTGAAAGAATTGATTTATTTTTGAATTTGAACTAAGGCTCTATGGTTGTCGGTATCCTGCCACCATGAAGCTCTCTCTTGAAACTTACTATTTAAATGTTGATCAATTTGCAGGCTATGGGTGCAGGATCGGTGCTTAGTTTTTTGACAGGTTCTTTGGCACTCTTTAAGCATGTTGCTGAGGCTACCAAGTCCTTCAACATTATAGTCATTTTTGGTTAGTTTCATCTTATGTTCAATTACTATTTTTAAAGATCATTTTTTTCCTATCAAACTACTTCCTAGTGACATATGCCTTCTCAATCTTTTCCTTGTTGATTATAGTAAACGTGCAAATATTCTTTTGCTTTGGTAGTCCCTCGTATTCTCTTTTGATATTTGGACTGTGAGGACACAGTCTCATTTTCAGTTAGGGGTGCCTCCCTTGTACTCAGTTTGTTAATTATTTCTGTAAACTGTGATTGTACCCTTGTCGGGCGTACTTTTCTTTCTTTGTTATGGATTGGTGTGGCCTTGTCGGGCTTTGATATTTTGGATGTTTTCTTTTGATATTGTGTTGGATTGGTCTGTTTTAGTTTTTGATTTGTAGTTTGTAGCTTCTTTGTTTTTGTTTAAATAATAAGATTTGGATTGACAATGCCTGATGATGGATAGAGAGTGATGACTTTCTTAGAACTTGAAGGAAGAATCATTCTGTAACATCATGCAATTTTTAAATGCTTCAATTAAGAAGGTACTCATATGGACCCTTGTTCGTCCCTTGCGATTGGGGGTGTGACATTAGTATACACATTATAGGAAATACCTACATAAACATTCAAGATACATGAATTTTGATAAGCTGACCAAAACAAAGTACAAGTTATCTTCAAGTCTTAGACAAATTGTTTGAGCAAGGAAATCAATAGGGATGGTACTATGGCATGGGAACATGGTCGGTGATCATTCATGTAAACGAAGCGAACTTGTTTGGGACCGGAGCGTAGTAGTAGTTGTTGTTTTTGGGGCATGGCACTATGACAAGAGAAGCTTGGCAGATCAGGGGTGGGGATTCTTACTCGGTGGTGGAAGGAGATTTCTATTTCTTAAATGTAGGCGTGAGGTGTAATTTTATCTTCTAGTATTTCAATATACATGTAATAGTATATAAAGAGTTCCTCTCATTTTCTTTCTTCTTCTTCTTCTTCAACAATTCTCTGTAAACCGCTTGTTTCTCTCTCTAGAAAAAGCATACATTCATTCTTTGTTTCTACCACTGAAACCACGAGATCCCCATCTCTCTTTCGCCCCCATTTTTTCTTCTACAAAGCCATTTTTTCCATTTTTTGTTTGGTGGATTGCTTTACAGCTTTCAACTCTCTAACATTGTAAGTTTTTTCAGTCAATTTTTCAATTACAGAAAAACCCAATTCAAGATTTAAGCTCTAAGGGATATACATTGCTTCATTTGTTAACAAATTGTGTTCTCGAATTGTATAGAAGAAGAGGAGATTAATGGGGTTTTAGAGAAATTCTCTTACCTCCCATTTTTTTCTCCACTCTTTCTTCTTTAGAGACATTTGTTCCATTTTGTTGTAATTCTTCTTATGGGTGATTGATTTACAGATTTCAATTCTGTAACATTGTAGGTTCTTTCAGTCAATTTTGTAATTATAGAACAAACCAGTTCAAGATTGAAGCATTTGTTACAAAATATCGATTTCTAAAAGAAAGAATGTTTATGAAGTGGGTTCTACCTCTTTAGCTTATCAGATGAAAAATTCTTTGAGGTTGGACGACTATGTTGAGAGAAGCTAAGGCAGCATCTACTTCTGGAGCTCAGGCATCTTCTCAGGTAAAGCATCTCTAGTGGTCACATTCTGTGACGAATAGGTGAATGAAAATTCAAGTGCTGGTACTGAATTGCTGATATTGAATTCACTGTTATTTCCATTTTCTATTTGGTGATTGCTTTCCAATTTTCAACTCTCCAACATTGTAAGTTTTTTCAGTCAATTTTTTAATTACAGAAAAACCCAGTTTAAGATTGTAGCTCTAAGGGATATACATTGCTTCATTTGTTCAAAAATCACGTTCTTGAATTGTATAGAAGAAGAGGAGATTTATGGGGTTTTAGAGAAATTCTCTTTCCTCCCTTTTTTCTCCGTTCTTTCGTCTTCACATTTGTTCCATTTTGTTGTTATTTTTCTTATGGGTGATTTTTTTACAATTTTCAATTCAGTAACATTGTAGGTTCTTTCAGTCAATTTTCCAATTACAGGACAACCCAGTTAAAGATTGAAGCATTTGTTACAAAATATCTGCTTCTAAAGAAAGAATGTTTATGAAGTGGGTTCAAGCTCTTTAGCTGATCAGATGAAAAATTCTTTGAGGTTTGAGGAAGATAAGAAATATGATGATCCTTGAAGACTAACACTGGGCTCACCCGCTTCAACATTGAGGAGCCGAATGAGTGGGTTGAGTTCTAGTGCTTCAAGGAGCATTTCGGGTACATCTACATCGGTATCTGGTCAGAATGCGCTATATTTGGTTATCTTTTCTACTTAGGTATGTGATATAAAATGTTCATACGTGTGTGTGTGTTCGCGAATCAGTTATCAAAGAATCATGGAGCTCAGGCATCTTCTCAAGTAAAGCATCTCTAGTGGTCATGTTCTGTAATGAATAGGTGAATGAAAATTCAAGTGCTGGTACTGAATTGCTGATATTGAATTCACTGCTATTTCCATTTTCTTTTTGGTGATTGCTTTACAGTTTTCAATTCTCTAACATTGTAAGTTTTTTCAGTCAATTTTTCAATTATAGAAAAACTCAGTTCAAGATTGAAGCTCCAAGGGATATACATTGCTTCATTTGTTCAAAAATCGTGTTGTTGAATTGTATAGAAGAAGAAGAGATGTATGGGGTTTTAGAGAAATTCCCTTTCCTCCCATTTTTTTCTCCGCTCTTTCTTCTTAAAGTCATTTGTTCCATTTTGTTGTTATTTTTCTTATGGGTGATTGATTTACAGTTTTCAATTCTGTAACATTTTAGGTTGTTTTAGTCAATTTTGCAATTATAGAACAATCTAGTTCAAGATTGAAGCATTTGTTACAAAATGTCGGGTTCTAAAAGAAAGAGTGTTTATGAAGTGGGTTGTAGCTCTTTAGTTGATCAGATGAAAAATTCTTTGAGGTTTGAGGAAGATAAGAAAGGTGACGATCCTCAAAGATGGTCCCTAGGCTCACCCTTCAACATTGAGGAGCCGAATGAGTGGGTTGAGTTCTAGTGCTACATGGAGCACTTTGGGTACATCTGGTCAGAAAGTGAATTCTTCAAGTTCTGCTAGTGCTACTCTGAAAACTGGTAATGTTACCGATAGTGCTTCGCCGAAAACTAGTGGGGTTGCCTCCAGCTCGAATGATACTCCGATGGAGTTGAATATCAAAGAGATTGAGTCTTACATGATGGTAATTTTGAGGAAGCATTGAGTTATTATGATAAAGCTATAGCAGGTTGTCCGGGCAATGGTAAATTACATTGTAATCGAGCTGCTGCATTGATTTGTCTCTGGTGATTAAGGGAAGTAGTGAAGGAATGTGAAGAAGCCAGTAGATTGGCTCCAATATATGTTCGAGCTCACTAACGTTTTGGATCTTTGTTAATTTGGTAAGTGATATAAAAAGTCTAGAATCTCATTTTTTGTTCGCAAATCAGTTATCAACAAATCTTGGAAATGTGGTGAAATTTATGTAGGTTGTATTGGAAATTATGTGTTAAATGTGCTATATTTGGTTATCTTTGCTACTTAGATAAGTGATATAAAAGGTTCATACGTTTAGAATTTGTGTGTGTGTCTGTGTGTTCGCGAATCAGTTGTCAACGAATGTTGGAAATGTGGTGAATTTCTGTACGTTCGGATATTAATTGTTAAATGTGCTATATTTGATTATCTTTGATACTTAGGCAAGTGATATACAATGTTTAAGTCTTTAGAATCTACACGCCCGTTTGCTTATTGTGGATCACAAATATTTGAAATTTCTGTAGGTTATATTAGATATTACGCAGGAAATGTGTTGTTTTGCTAATCTTTGCTGGCCTTGTTATTTGCTAAGGTAAAACTTTATTTATTGTTGTTTCTTGTTTATGTATATTACCATACAAATGTAAAACTAGATGCAGGATGTGTTGATTGGTGTCGACGGGATGTACTTTACCATCAACCAGATCTGATTGCCTTGGAGGATTTAAATTTGATGTTTTTGTCTGTTTGGATGTTTGTGGTCATTGTTTCTTTGACTTGTTCACTATGTTTGTCCCTTTATTTATAGGGTTGTACTTTCATGCATCTTATTGTTGTTTCCCCTTTCACATTTTATATTTCCTTGTACTCTATTTTTGCTTTGCTTTGTGGCTTGGTGGACTATCTTTGACTCATTAGTAATGGTTGGCAAAAGAACTATCTAATTTAGGTGGAGCCATCCTAGTTCAAAGCTATGTTCTATATTGTCATTTCTCTTGCTATACGAAGTTGGTCTTGAATTGCAATGTGTTTTGGCAGCAAAAGTATTTTCTGTAACAGGGGTGTTTTTTGTTCTTTTAGTTTGATTGTGCTCGGAGAAGTAATGTGTTTCCCTTTCTTCCCTTTCCCCTCTTTGTTGGTAGACTCTACCATCAATTCTGTTATCAAATCTCTTCATTTATTTACAGTTTGTAATTATTTCATGTAGAACTATGAGCGCAATCTCATTCCTGTAAAACTTACAATTTAGGACAGGTTGAAAATGCAAGGAAGCAATTACTTTTCCTGGGTCATAAACCAGATCAAGCCAGGTTGTAGAGGTTGCAAGCAGTGGCGAAACATATCAGCAAATGCACTGACACCCAAAGACTTGGAGATTGGATGACTATGTTAAAAGAAGCTGAGGCAGCAACTACTTTTGGAGCTCAGGTATCTTCTCAGGTAACACATCTCTAGTGGTCACGTTCTGTGATGAATAGGTGAATGAAAATTCAAGTGCTGGTATTGAATTGCTGATATTGAATTCACAGCTATTTGCAAGTCAAGCGGAAGCTCATTTGAAGCTACACCAATTAAGGGATGCTGAATTGTGGATATATAAAGCTAGGATGTACGACCCATTTGCTGCAGCATGCAAGTCAAAACCTTTTGGGATGCTCTCTAAAGCATACGTATTCTTTGTCCAAGCTTAGATTGAGAGAACTCATGAAATGTGAGTTTGTCACTTATCAGTACTGGATAGGTTGTAATATAGAAATAAAAGAGGTTCCGCAAGATTGTGGTCATTGTTTCTTCGGTTTGTTCGCTATGGTTGTCCCTTTGTTTTTAGGGTTGTACATTTATACATGTTATTGTTGTTTCCCCTTTCACATTTTATATTTTCTCGTACTCTATTTTGATTTCCTTTGTGACTTGGTGCACTGTCTTTTTGACTCATTAATAATGGTTTGCAAAAGAACTATCTAACTTAGGTGGAGCCATCCTAGTTCAAAGCTATGTTTTATATTGCTATTCGAAGTTGGTCTTGAAGTGCAGTGTGTTTTGGCAGCAGAACTATTTTATGTAATTGGGGTGTTCTTTGTTCTTTTAGTTCGATTGTGCTCGGAGAAGTTATGTTTTTCCCTTTCTTTCCTTTCACCTCTCTGTTTGGTAGACTCCACCATCAATTCTATTATCAAACCTCTTTATTTCTTCACAGTTTGTAGTTATTTTGTCTAGAACTATGAGCGCAATGTCATTCCTCTAAAACTTACAGTTTATGAGAGGTTGAAACAAGATCAAGCCACATTGCAGAGGTTGCAAGCAGTGGCGAAACATATCAGCAAATGCACTGACGCCCGGAGACTTGGAGATTTGACGACCATGTTAAAAGAAGTTGTGGCAGCAACTACTTCTGGAGCTCGGCATCTTCTCAGGTAAAGCATCTCTAGTGGTCACATTTTGTGACGAATAGGTGAATGAAAATTCAAGTGCTGTTACTGAATTGTTGATATTGAATTCACAGCTATTTCCATTTTCTGTTTGGTGATTGCTTTACAGTTTTCAATTCTCTAACATTGTAAGTATTTTCAGTCAATTTTTCAATTACAGAAAAACCCAGTTCAAGATTGAAGCTCTAAGGGATATACATTGCTTCATTTGTTCAAAAGTCACATTCTTGAATTGTATAGAAGAAGAGGAGATTTATAGGGTTTAGAGAAATTCTCTTTCCTCCCATTTTTTTCTCCGCTCTTTCTTCTTCAAAGCCATTTGTTCCCACTACTACAAAATAGGATTTTGGTAGCAATTATTTAGCGACAATTAATCATTTGCCGCTAATTAATTATTTAAGCTGAAATATTAGTGGCATATGAATAATAGCTGCTAAAAGATATTTTTTAGTGATAATAAAATTAATTTGCCAGAAAAATCACTAATTGAACGCTACTTTTTTCCTTTTGTTTTCCCTCTAATATTTTCAGCTACAATAAACTTTTCCCTCTATTTCATTAATAAGGAAAATTTTAAGAATTAAAAGAAAACCCTATTCCCTCTATTGTTGTCAATAACATACGAATCAAGGATTCTGCTGCTTCCCATAACATTAACGAATCGAGGATTGATTCACAGGTAAGACACGATCTCCATCTTCATAGGTATTCTAAGTTTAAATTCCGTATAGATTTTCGATTTCAGATTCTGTTTTAAATTTTATTGATTCTAGCTTTCATAATACGTAATGGTTTTACTTCCACAGTGATGTCTTACTAGTCTGGTTTTTGAATATAGCTCACATTGATCATATGTGCTTGCCATCTCCAGTTCTTTCCCTTAGTTTGCACTCTCTATAGAATCTGCGAATATGCCTTATTATCACCAAGTCTTACATGTTCTCTGTTTTCCTCCATGTATTTTAGAAGTAATGACAATTTTGGTTTGGTTATTTCTTGTACAATACAACCCACACCAATCATAATAAGAGTCGAATAACGTGCAAAATACCCCACTCCACATGTTACAACATCGGTTAAAACTTTATCAACATTCACAGGGTCATTCACTAAACAACAAAAGCTAGACTCCGCACTAGAGGATGAATATAAAGATGTATTCGGAGAGAGTTTACTTGTAATGTACGATTAACCAAGCTTATTACTGTATATAGTAAGTCTTTTAGTAGAAAGTTAGTTTGGCCAGGTAGAAAGCGAAATGCAAAACCCATACTACAATTAGTCAACGACGTTGGTATAAATTCATTAAAGCTTACTCCCCTCTTCATTCCCATTATGAAGCCTTCCCACCACTTGTGATATAATTATGGTACTTACATTTACTATTAACTATCTTCCACACAGCTATACGATCATACACCCCATCCCCTTCCACGCTTCCAGCGATAAGGCGAGCTATCTGTTCTTCAGAGATATTCAATTCTACACTAGAGATATTATTATCATAATAGATTCGAATGAATATAACAGTTAGAACTGCATCGCCGTAAGACTCTACCTTTACCCTAACATATTCATCCACTATATATCTGAGAGGCTGATTTTGACCACCCACTCTAAACGTATTTGCATAATCTTGAATGACTCCAGTTGACATAAAGAGTTGTATTGTTATTCATCAATCTAGCAAGTTTTAGGTAACTTGTCAAGTGTTTAAAATGACTTTTGATGCTGCTTTAGTAGGGGTGTCAAATGGGCGGGTTGGGTTGAAATTGGAGATATTGAAATGGGTTGAAATATATATTGGGTTGGGTCTTGACCGCCCAAGTTTACTTTGGGCTCAAATGGGTTGGGCTCAAAAATGAGTTGGGTCTTGACCCGCCCAATTTGACCCGCTTCATCTCAATAATTTTAATATATTATTTTTCAAGTTTTATAACCACAATTTGAATTTCAATTCAAGAAAATTTTAAAAAAGAAGTTACAAATGGATAGATAAATTCTGAAAGATATAAAATACATAGTAATTCATACCTTCAATATAGGAACATACATTACATTAATGAAAATAAAGAGTCTTAAAAACGGGTTGAAATTGGAGATTAAATTGGGCTCAATTGAGGACTCTCTTAAAATAGGTTAAGGCTTGAATGGGTTGAGATTGAACCCAATTTCAATTATCTTGAGCCCAACCCTTAAAATTCTGGGCGGGTTACATATTATTGGGCTCATTTTGACACCTCTATGCTTTAGTATTATTTATGTAAGTTTTCCCTGCTTAAAATTTGGTTGTTTAAGATTAGATTTTGACAAAGGCTTCCACCTACTGCTTCATGTAATTTAATTGTTGAGCATCTCAAGTTAAGCATGTGAAGAACTTGTTCTATATCCCCTTGTTTCCTCTTAAATTTCCCATTGTTCTCTCTGGTTCTTATGTGTATTAGTTATGGTTCCTAATATTTATGGTTCAGTTCATGACACTGAAATGACCCCTTACCACATAGCCGCTGCTACAATTTTGTATTTGTGGTTGTATATTTGGGGCATGTTTTATCAACTAATTGAGCAAGAATTGATTTTGTGAATCGTGTGAAGTTTTAAGGTTCATATTTTTTTCTTAATTTTTTTCCCCCTGAAGTGTGGTCAGGGAAGGGGGAACAGTTGTTATTCCACTGAAAATCACAAACTTACATGGCATGAAAACATTTGGGGAGGAAGGTAAAACAAGGAAAATGTGAATGTGTAACAATGATACATCCCATAGATAGCAAACTTTATTTCCATCCCAGGTTAATGTTATTCGATAGGTTTATTTTAGATATTGATGTCATAAACAACATTCGGGCAGAACTGGACAGATACCACATATTAATGTAAACTCTTTCTAGTTTCCTTATCTACGAAAGACACGAACATCCAATCCCCCATCAATGTGAAGATTAATCATTGTCCTGTAGTTGATAGCCTTCTTGTCATCACTCAACTTGAAAACAAAGTAAGGTAACAACACAGCAGAGAATATCTTCATCTGTCTATAAGCAAACTCCTTCCCCAAGCAGATCCTTGGCCCTGCCTGAAAAGCTGTAAATTTGAAGGGGTTCTCAGGCCTGAAGAAATCATCGCGATTAAGCCATCTCTCTGGTTTATATTCTTCTGCATCATCACCCCATATAAATTTCATTCTTCCCATTGCATATGGTAGGTAACACACCATGTCCCCTTTGTTCATACTGAATCCATCGGGTAAGGTGTCATCTGAAAAGCATATTTTTGGATTCAATGGAACTGCAGGATAGAGCCTAAGAGTCTCTGTCAATGCAGCATGAAGATATTGCATCTTTTCAAGTGCTTCTTCACTCACATTAGCAGCAACATCCGTTATGTCTGTTGCATCGTTTTTCTCAGTTGTCGCTTCTTTAATCTCTTGTACTACTTTCTCCTGCACATGAGGATACTTGCAAAGCACATATAGGAACCAAGAAAGGGTGGTTGCTGCTGTATCTTTTCCAGCTATTAAGAAGCTCAATATTATATCATGCAAATACTTTGGATCTCTATCAGTTATTTGCAAAACCTTGACAAAATGTCTTCTTTCTTCCTCTGCATATATAGATCAGTTTCTGGTTTACTCATCTGCTCAGTTCTTATGTTGATTGGCTTATAAACAAATGCATCAACAGTTTTTATACTGTCCCTTAACTTGGCTTCTACTCCGATATTGAGAGCTCTTTTAATCTTCCAGAAGATATCAGTATATCTCCAAGTTGTCATTGCATTAGCATTGTCAAATGCACTGCTAAATCTTTTGCCTTCTTCATTTGAACCGCACATGTTGTCTAGCTCAGCTCCGAAGGCAACTCTGAATATAGAATCTAGAGATGATTGAATGAATAGATCTTGAATGTCAACTATCTTGTTGGAATTGGCAGCTTCAGACAATATTTGAGCTAGCTTTGCCACATTTTTTCTGAAGACCACACTGCTGAAATCCCTCAAGACCCTTGTAGAGAACTCATGGATCAACAATTTCCTCTGCTCCCGCCACTTATCTCCATCAACTATGAAAATCCCATCCCTGAACAGGTCCGTTAGAATGCTATAATTATACCATCCCTTGCCATAGTTGTCAATGTTTGTTTTGAGAATGTATTCGACGTTAGCAGGGTCAGAAGTATAAATCTTATTCCTGAAAGGGCTAATCAATCTGTAAGTCTTGTACTTTCCAGCAAGATCAGTCATGTAATGGTGCAACCTGTGGAAGTTCATAAGCTGATTGAAAATGGTGCCTCCAATTGGATGGTATCTCTTTTTTCCATGTGGTTTTCTTCAGAGATCTTCATCAATCTTTGGACTTCTTAGCTCATCATCAACAGATGCCTAGCTCGAAATCTTTTTGGTTGTGTGGATTGTTCAAGAATTCATCCTTGTAACTTCGATCTGAAGCATAATTCTGGTTAAGACATCCATTACTACTACCATCTGATCCAGAACTCTTTTGAAAATAGAGGTTGAGGATTTGTCCGAGCAAGTGGGGCGGTGTGTTGCAAAAGAAGATTTGAAGGCAGATTCTTTAAATCTGTTCGGTTGAGCTTCAACCACTTATCTTGGTAAACTTTTCAGATCTGTACTCTCTTTGTGAAAACTGAAAACACTTCATCTCTTGTCATCCTTCCAAGTGAATGAGATTCCATAGAGGCTAATACCACACTTTGGAAAGATGCCATTAGATGAAATGTCCAGTGAAATTATGTACATTCAACTGATAGATAATAGTTCTGCAAAGATACTTGATGTAGCTCATAGATAGAAAGATTATATGTTCCTACTGTACAGTTTGTCTGTTTGCCTTGGTGTGTAACCACCACGAACACCTCAAGCTCTCACCAGGTGCGATGGTTCCAAACGACCAATCATGAAATAGCTTCAGGCAATTGACATTAACTGTACAATGCTATTAACTGCTTATGAAATGAGAATCTTCCTGTCTATGCTTTATGCTAGAGTGATCTATGGCTTGTAGGACTAAGCGTGCTCCAGTTGATCTTCTGTCAACTTGCCTTATTCTCAGATTTGTAGTATGCTGCTTGTCTATATTATGATTTTTTTTCCATTAGATTGGACTTCTTGAAAATTATTCATCTGAAAATCACCTGCAAAATCAAAAACTAGGTTAGCAAAAACGTCTGCCAGAGTATTCCCTTCTCTCATGACATGTTGAATAGTAACCATCACTCCTTCCCTTAATTTGTTTATAGAGTTGACCTCCAATGTCACACTTCAGGGCACTTTCCAAATATCATCCAAAATATTCACCATGGTAAGGGAGTCTGTCTCAATTATGATGGAGTGAGTTGTCTGTCAATGCAGAATTTTAACCCTTCTCTGATAGCATTTGCTTCTGTAACTATGTTAGAAGTGTCAGGTAATTTGATACCTTTAGCTCCAATTACATCTCCATTTTCATTTCTTATCCTTCACTTTCTTGTCTTTGTTGGATAAATATTCTGCCTCCCAGGTACTCAAAAAGTATAGGCGATTTGTAATTTTATAAAAGTATTGTTTTGATTCCTCTCAAACAAAGCCAACAATCAAATGGCGCTAACCCTGCACCTTCAGCATTTTGTTGGAAGTACTCCTTTGCCAAGCTAGTTAAGTAGAAAAATTTATAATCAAATTATCAGAAGGACACTTGAGATGTTCAAAGAGAAACAAGGCATCAGACATCATTTACGTTCAATACGCTATACATAACTACCTAAAGAGTTTCAGATATAGACTTGTCAATGAACTGAATTCTTAAACTTTACTTAACTTTATCAAGTATCAACAACAACAAAAAGAATTCTTAAACATCATGGTCAATTATAAGGGCAGCCAGTGCATTCCGGAAAAGAATTTCAGTGTGACGAAGTATTGCACAAATTTGTGCATTGCAGGGTCTATAGGATGCTGCATAGAGAGGACTTCTTGTACACACTTTAATCCATATGGAAGGGATCCATTTTTGACTTGCATTCAACCCTGAGTAAGTATACTGAGATTGTGGTAAGGCTCATCCTCGGGCCTCAGTGAAGGCCCGTGTTCAAAGTAAAGAATTATTTGAGTTGTGATACTATCATCTATCGCCCTTTACATCCTTTTAATCCAATCCAAAGAAAATAGAAATCTTATTTTGAAAAGAACTGAAAGAGGAAAAGGAAGCATGATATCAACATTTGCTACCTATTGTTGAACAGTTCCTAGAGATTCACTATGAGTTGGGTAAGTGATACATTGCAAGAGAAACCAGCAATGGGTCTACTTACAAACTTACATGCACCACATTCAAGCTCCTAAAGTGATTATTGGTTTAGGCCACCAAAAAAGACCCAAGAAAACTAAGAATAAACACCCATAAGATAACAATAAATCAAATGATGAAACGTATGCGAAATAGAGGAAACACCTCTCTCCTCTGACTGCAAGTACACCAGCCATGAAGATCACTATGGCCGGATATGATCTTAGTAGTTGAATGCATCACAATATCTACAAAACCAAGGACAAGTAAGCTAACATCTGATACATGTTATTGAGAGTATTCCAGTTAGCGGAACAAAAATTATTTGCAAAATACCTGCTCCGAGCTCCAAAGGATGGGACAGTACTAGGACATAATGTTGTCTACCAGCACAAGAGCCCCATGTGTTTGAGCCATCTTTGCAATTTTTGTAATAAATCAGAAAAGACAACAGTATGAGACAAAAAATCATTATCTTTTAGAGATCAATTATTACATGTATGAAAGTACAACCCAATAAACATAGGGACAAACATAGCGAACAAGTTGAAAAAACAATGAGCACAATCTTGCTAAACCTCTTTTATTTCTATATTACAACCTATGCAGTACTAATAAGTGATAAACTCACCTTCCTTGAGTTCTCTCAATCTAAGCTTGGACAAAGAATACGTATGCGTCGGAGAGCATCCTAAAAAGTCTTGACTTGCATGCTGCGGCAGATGGGTCATACATCCTAGCTTTATATATCCACAATTGTAGCTTAAAATGAGCTTCCTCTTGACATGCAAATAGTTGTGAATTGAATATCAGCAATTCAGTACCAACACTTGAATTTTCATTCACCTATTCGTCACAGAACATGACCACAAGAGATGCTTTACCTGAGAAGATGCCTGAGCTCCAGAAGTAGTTGCTACCTCAGCTTCTTTTAACATAGTCGTTCAATCTCCAAGTCTCCGGACATCAGTGCATTTGCTGATATGTTTCGCCACTGCTTGCAACTTCTACAACGTGACTCGATCTGGTTTATGACCCAGGAAAAATAAGTGCTTCCTTGCATTTTCAACCTGTCCTAAACTGTAAGTTTTACACGAATGAGATTGCGCTCATAGTTCTAGACAAAATAATTACAAACTGTGAAGAAATGAAGAGGTTTGATAATAGAATTGATGGTGGAGGCTACCAACAAAAAGGGAAAAACATAACTTCTCCGAGCACAATCGAACTTAAAAAATAAAAAACACCCCTATTACAGAAAATAGTTCTGCTGCCAAAACACACTGCAGTTCTAGACCAACTTCGAATAGCAAGAAAAATGACAATATAAAAAATAGCTTTGAACTAGGATGGCTCCACCTAAATTAGATAGTTCTTTTGCCAACCATTACTAATGACACAGTCCACCAAGCCACAAAGTAAAGCAAAATAGAGTATGAGGAAATATAAAATGTGAAAGGGGAAACAACAATGACATGTTTGAAAAGTACAGCCCTATAAACAAAGGGACAAACATAGCGAACAAGCCGAAGAAACAATGACCACAAACACCCAAACAGACAAAAACATCAAATTTACAATCTCCAAGGCAATCAGATCTAGTTGATGGTAAAGTGCATCCCGTTGGCCCCACCCCTAATCTGCCAAGCTTCTCCTGTCATCGTGCAATGTCCCAAAAACAACTACTACTACTACGCTACGGTCCCAAAAAAGTTGGGTTCGTATATATGAATCATCACTGACCATGTTCCCATGCCATAGTACCATCTCTATTGATTTCCTTGCTTAAACAATTTGTCTAAGACTTGAAGATAACTTATACTTTCTTTTGGTCAGGTTATCTAAATTCAAGTATCTGGAATGTTTATGCATTTATTTCCTATAATGTGTATACTAATGTCACGCCCCCAATTGCAAGGGACGAACAAGGGTCCATATGAGTACCTTCTTAATTGAAGCATTTAAAAATTGCATGATGTTGCAAAATGATTCTTCCTTCAAGTTCTGGCTAGATAACTTGCCAAGGATGGCTGGAGGTGAGTTATAAACTAGACCGTTCCCTGTAAATATTAAGTGTAAAGGAAAAAAAACAGTATTATGTGATGTGTGTACACACAGAAACATGCAATAACAGATGAAAGAAGCTCAATAGTAGAAAGGCTAGAAAGAGATTAGATAGATAAAATTCTTTATTAGCAACTGATGGAAGAAAAGTTGGGTAAATATACAACCTTTCTTTGACAACTCATGTAAGAAAGTTTGGCAAGATATGAAATTCTTTAATCTCCATCAACAAAACACATGGCTATTTCATTTATATAAACTTTCACCTAATAATGATACACGCAAATCAAGATCATAAAAATTCAACCACATGAAAGCTAAGTATAAATGTTTGATAATCCAGCCAGACCTTCATCATGTCATTCAGTATCAGATGAGAAAGAACCAATATAGCATTCTTCCGCACAGAAACTGATGGATCTCTTAATCATGCATACATATGCTCTGTCCATGGCTCTAACAGATTAGGAAATCAAACTGTCAGATCTCCAAGAGCAACCGTGCAATTTGATCGAACTGTTTCAGATGGTGCCCCATAATAGTGAAAAGAAGCTGGAGATTTGCATCCCTAGGAAGTAATATAGACACATGTTTAGAACTTTTTACAAAAATCTTAAGTAATTGATAATGCTCAAATTACCTCCAAAACAAGTTAAAAGAGTAAGCGGTCGTCGTCAATAAAAATACCCAACTAAGAGTCGGGGTCGAACACAAGAGACTCTTATTTCAAGGCACACCACAAATCAATTTTCCTTTCTCAATTAAGCACAAAGTTAATGGCTTCGGTTGGTACTAACAAATAGTCCACATGCAAACTTTCCACAAAAGAAATCCTCTCATTCTCATGAAACATTTTCAAAAACCAAGAATCATTTAAGTGACAACTCCTCAAACTCAAGAAATGACTCAACTCAGTAACTCTTTCACATGCTCACTTGACTCAATTAGGAATTTTCAAAATCATCACTTTTTCTACTTACATGCCCTCACAAGAAAGAGGTGTCCCAAAACAACACACACATATAAACAAGACAAGGGACATAGATGCAACACTCACACTCACAAAGAATCATCTCATGCACACAAATGTCACACCATAGGCTTGCCCATATTTTCAATCAACAGTGACACAACTCCATATTTAGTTAGAAATCTCAAAGGACTTTGTTAAGCTTGTAATATAGGCTTAGGGAAGGTTAGGATATCATTTAGATATAAGTGACTACACCCTCCTTGAACACTTCACAATAACTCATCAGTTCCAACTTTCTCCGTTTTTCAAACCCATGCACATTACACACTATTTTTCATATTTCTTTTCTTATTTCCACTCTAGGTGCCCCACATGCAACCATTTTCAACTTTTAGAGGATTCAAGTCTCATTTATTCATTTTCTTTCATTCTTTTTCAAAGCTTTTTCTTGCTTTAAAACTTTCCATCCATCCCTCAATTTCTCTTTTCTTTAAGACTTTCCATCCATCCCTCAATTTCTCACTTCTTTTTTTCACGTATTTTATATCAAGCCCTCATGTGGTAAGCATCCCTTCAATGAACTACCCATAACACCCCCAACTTAGGCTTTTAGCCTCAACTTTCACAACCTCGAGTTCAAGGAGGGAAGGGTTCAAAAGAGGGTTACTTTTTAAAAAAGGATAAGCCTTGTAATGTGGTTGCCAATAAAAAGGATTAGGCTCAAAAGGGACAACTAAGGATATATTTAGTGCAAAGGTGGGATTTTTAGGCCAAGTAAACTTCAAGAACATCAAGAAAGCCTGAGATCATTTCTACAACAAAACACAATCAAGACCAACAAGGCAAGTTCTAGGTGACAAAAGAAATCACAAGGCATTATTCAACAACTCACTTCACATGGCAGGCAAATCAATCAAGATGGTTCAAAATCTTCCTTCCTTTTTAAAATACAAGTAGCATTGAACATTTTAACCGCTAAGGAATCAAAACTCACAAAAAGAGTTGTCACAAAATCATTCATAACATGCTCCACCTTTTAAAAATTATGCTCAACACTATTCACATGCATGACTATGCTCTTAGTATCAACCAAGTCAAAACCTTCTCAAAAAAATGATGATTTTGCCCTTAAGAAAGCCTCAATCAATCCATCAATAGGCAACCTCATGCATCGATTCGGGAACGGGTACTCAAACTTCGCCACAATCAATGCCATTCATACACTCACAAGCAATCAATGATTTAACCTTAAGAAAGTCGTCACTCTCTATCCATCATCACACATCGTCAATCCAAATCTTATAGTTTAAACAAAAACAAAGAAGCTACAAACTACAAATCAAAAACTAAAATAGACCAATCCAACACAATATCAAAAGAAAACATCCACAATATCAAAGCTCGACAAGGGCACACAAATCCATAACAAAGAAAGAAAAGTACGCCCGACAAGGGTACAATCACAGTTAATTAACAAACTGAGTACAAGGGAGGCACCCCAAATTGAAAATGAGACTGTGTCCTCACAGTCCAAATATCAAAAGAGAATATGAAGGACTACTAAAGCAAAAGAATATTTGCACGTTTACTATAATCATCATGGAAAAGATCGAGAAGGCATATGTCACTAGAAAGTAGTTTGATAGTTTAAAATGATCTTTTAAAATAGTAATTGAGCATAAGATGAAACTAACCAAAACTGACTATAATGTTTAAGTACTTGGTAGCCTCAGCAACATGCTTAAAGAGTGCCAAAGAACCTGTCAAAAAACTCAGCACCGATCCTGTAGCGCCTGCAAATTGATCAACATTTAAACAATAAGTTTCAAGAGAGAGCTTCATGGTGGCAGGATACTGACAACCATAGAGCCTTAGTTCAATCGTGGATGGGAAGATAAATATTCAGCAATTTTTTGTGCATTCTTGTACAAGATATTGAAAGTATTTAGTTAAAACACTGTGATGTTCCAGAATTTTAAGAACCACCCTAACTTCTCTGCACAATTTAAAGATGAAGATGCAGCAATATGCATGCCATAATCATGAAAATCTATAGGGTCAAGAATAATAAATTAGTAAAGGCGTAGGAAGAGATATATGTTTCTAGAAGGAGTGGTGGGACAACTAATTTCACCACTAAAAAAAAAAGCAAATAAAAATAAACCAGTTGTTTTACAACGCGAAAAGCAATTGTTTTGATTCCTCTCAAACAAAGCCAACAATCGAATGGCGCTAACCCTGCACCTTCAGCATTTTGTATGAAATACAACTTCTTCGCCAAGCTATTTAAGTAGAAAAATATATAAGCAAATTATCAGAAGGACACTTGAGATGTTCAAAGAGAAACAAGGCATCAGACATCATTCAAGTTCAATACGCTATACATAACTAACTAAAACTTTTTAGATATAGACTTGTCAATGAACTAAATTCCTAAACTTAACTTTATCAAGTATCAATAACAACAAAAAGAATTGTTGAACTTCATGGTCAATTATAAGGGAAGCCAGTGCATTCCGAAAAAGAATTTAAATGTCACGAAGTATTACACAAATTTGTGCACTGCAGGGTCTATAAGATGCTGCATAGAGAGGACTTCTTGTACACACCTTAATCCATATGGAAGGGATCCATTTTTGACTTGCATACAACCCTGAGTAAGTATACTGAGATTGTGGGAAGGCTCATCCTCGGGCCTTAGTGAAGGCCCGTGTTCAAAGTAAAGAATTATTTGAGTTGCGAGACTATCATATATCGTCCTTTACATCCTTTTAATCCAATTCAAAGAAAATAGAATTCTTATTTTTAAAAGAACTAGAAGAGGAAAAGGAAGCATGATATCAACATTTGCTACCTATTGTTGAACAGTTCCAGAGATTCACTATGAGTTGGGTAAGTGATTCATTGCTAGGGAAACCAGTAATGGGTCTACTTACAAAGTCACATTCACCACAGTCAAGCTTCTAAAGTGATTATTGGTTTAGGCCACCAAAGAAGACCTAAGAAAACTAAGAATATACAACCATAATATAGCAATAAATCAAATTATGAAACGTATGCGAAATAGAGGAAACACCTTTCTCCTCTGACTGCAGTACACCAGCCATGAGATCACTATGACCGGATATGAACTTAGTAATTGAATGTATCACAATATCTACAAAACCAAGGACAAGTAAGCTAACATCCGATGCATGTTATTGGAGAGTATTCCAGTTAGCAAAACAAAAAGTATTTGCAAAATACCTGCTTCGAGCTCCAAAGGATGGGACAGTAGTAGGACATAATGTTGTTATCTACCAGCACAAGAGCCCCATGTGTATGAGCCATCTTGGCAATTTTCTGAAATAAATCAGAAGAGACAACAGTACGAGACGAAAAAATCATTATCTTTTAGAGATCAATCTATTACATGTATGAAAGTACAGCCCTATAAACAAAGGGACGAACATAGCAAACAAGTCGAAGAAACAATGACCACAATCTTGCTGAACCTCTTTTATTTCTATATTACAACCTATGCAGTTTTAATAAGTGATAAACTCACCTTCCTTGATTTCTCTCAATCTGAGCTTGGACAAAGAATATGTATGCATTGGAGAGCATCCCTAAAAGTTTTGACTTGCATGCTGCGGCAGATGGGTCATACATCCTAGCTTTATATATCCACAATTCAGCATCCCTTAATTGGTGTAGCTTCAAATGAGCTTCCTCTTGACATGCAAATAGCTATGAATTTAATATCAGCAATACAATACCAGCACTAGAATTTTCATTCACCTATTCGCCACAGAACATGACCACTAGAGATGCTTTACCTGAGAAGATGCCTGAGCTTCAGAAGTAGTTGCTGCCTCAAGTACTTTTAACATAGTCGTCCAATCTCCAAGTCTCCAGACATCAGTGCATTTGCTGATATGTTTCGCCACTGCTTTCAAACTCTGCAACGTAGCTTGATCTGGTTTTTGACCCCAGAAAAATAAGTGCTTCCTTGCATTTTCAACCTGTCCTAAACTGTAAGTTTTACACGAATGAGATTGCGCTCATAGTTCTAGACAAAATAACTACAAACTGTGAAGAAATGAAGAGGTTTGATAATAGAATTGATGGTGGAGGCTACCAAAAAAGAGAGGAAAGGAAAGAAAGGGAAAAACTTAACGTCTCAGTGCACAATCGAACTAAAAGAATAAAAAACACCCTATTACAGAAAATAGTTCTTCTTCCAAAACACACTGCAATTCAAGACCAACTTCGAATAGAAAGAGAAATGACAATATAAAATATAGCTTTGAACTAGGATGGCTCCATCTAAATTAGATAGTTCTTTTGCCAATCATTACTAATGACAGAATCCACCAACCCACAAAGCAAAGCAAAATAGAGTACGAGGAAAAATAAAATGTCAAAGGGGAAACAACAAGAACATGTATGAAAAGTACAGCCCTATAAACAAAGGGACAAACATAGCGAACAAGTCGAAGAAACAATGACCATAAACATCCAAAGAGACAAAAACATGAAATTTAAATTCTCCAAGGCAATCAGAGCTAGTTGATGGTAAAGTGCATCCCGTTGGCCCCAAAACAACAACTACTACTACGCTCCGGTCCCAAACAAGTTGGGTTCATATATATAAATCATCACCGACCATGTTCCCATGCCATAATACCATCCCAATTGATTTCCTTGCTCAAACAATTTTTTTAAGACTTGAATATAACTTATTGTACCACCCCAGTTTTTGAAAAGAAAAAAAAAATGCAGTTTTAAAATTTTTCTGTTGCCAGAGACGACGGAGGCCATCTGCGGACTGTAGGTGGAGTGACGGGCCGTAGATTGGAACTGTCAATGGCCAGTTTAACTTTATGAATTTTTAGTTTCTGAACCTTGACCTACGGAATAGCAGGACAGTTCGTAGTTCGGTTGATGGGCCGTAGATGGGTTCCGTAGATGCCTTCTAGACTTAGCCAAATTTTTAGTCCAAAATGAACTTTCTGAATCGATTGACGGAAGAGCGGGACGGTCCGTCAATGGATGTACAGACTGTAGATCATGTCCTTCGATTGGGCCCGACAGTATTATTTAAGGGCTTTTTGGACTTTTCCCTAAATGTTTATTCCATATCCTAGATGATTTTTTCCCCTTAACCCTTGCCCTATTTATACTTTCTAAGCCCTAATCCCTTCATTTCCAACTCTCATCTCCCAAAAATATTTCTCCCTCTTGAAGAACTAGAAGAAAAAGAAGAGAGCTAGGGTTTCTCATCAAGGTCATCAATCCTCCTTTTATTTCAAGGCATTGGCATTAAGGTATGATAGTATTCACCATTTGGAGTCCTTCCTCCAATGGGTCCTCTTTCCTTAAGGTTGTCAAGGTTTAGTCTTGCCCAAGAGAGCTAGGGTTTTGACAAATTCTTATGGGTTCTTCATTATGTTTTCCATTGTTGATGTTATGGTTGATAGTGCACGATCTAGTGTGGTAAAGTAAGCTAGTGCACAATTTAGAGTGATTTACATGCAACTTGAAGAATCCCATGAGTCCATGCTAAGTTCCCCCAATTTATGATTATGCTTATGTTGTGGGTTGAATTGAGAAAAGATGAATTGCATGAACTCTTTATGAATTGAGTTAAGGATTAAGATTATCAACCTATGAATTTCATGTAAGACTATGAATGATAAAAAGAGGATATTTTTATGAGGAGATGCATGTTCAATCAAAATCTATGATTTTCCTCTATTATGTGGGTTCCTAATTATTACTAAATTGCCTTGATCTATGGCTTTCTATGTATTAGCTTGCATTGAATTGCATGTTATGAGGTGAAGCTTATGAACCCATGATTTATGAGTTAAGAGCATGATGAGCTATGTAAATATGAAGCTTATGAATTCATGTATGTTTTATGAAGATTATGATATGTTAATGGAAATGTTGAGTGGTAAAAGGTTTCCTCATGTAATGCTCAACCTATGAATGTGAAAGTTTTCTCACACGTAATGATTCATAACTTGTTGAAAGGTTTGCTCAACTAAACTTGAATCCACGATTAAGGAGCTATTCTATGTAGGGACAAGAGGCGATTACCCATGTTCCCTAATGTAGACGAGAGGCAATTACCCATGTCTACTATTAAAGAAATCATGAATGAGGGGACAAGATACGATTACCCATGTTTCCTAATGTAGACAAGAGGCGATTACCCATGTCTACTAATAATGAACTATGATTAATCTGTGGGAAGTATGCTTAGTACCGAGTGGATAAGTGGTGATTACCCATGTCCCATAACCTATGTGCCACCATAGGGTGATGGTCTATGATAGACACTAGCTAGTGGATCCGCATAAGATATGAAGTTCATGGTCTTACCTTGGCAAGTAGGACACCCCTTTTCGGTGTGGGGCAGACACCGGATTCCATGTTGATAGCTCACATGGTCTTATATGTCGGTTAAAGCTATTCCCCACAACTAATGAACTTAAGTGTTCTTATGATGATGTAAGGTAAAGGAAAGATGAATAACTTGTCTTGGCCATGGTTTATCTTTCATGTTTCTTATGTTCTATCATGTCTTAGCTTGGCCATTACATGTCATGATTATATGTCATTCTAGCATGTTTTATATGCCCTATGTGCATTGCTATCATACTTGGTACTTGATTGTACTAACGCATACTCTTGCCTACATTGATTCTATTGATGTAGGGCTTGGCGGCTCCTCTCATCCCACTCGTGGCTAGTCAGTTCTAGTGATCGTGAAGACTTAGTGAGGCCTCCTATGTCCGAGAGCCTAACCTCGTTGCATTTTCATGCTTTCCATTATTTTGGATATTGTACTAGGCTGCATCCCAAACCTTCATTTCTATTCTATTATGTTAGATGGCTTGAGACATAAGTGGTAGACTTCCGCTGTTTCGAGTAAAGTTTTGATACAGAATGCTCTTTTGAACCCTTATTTCTCTATTATCTTGTATGTTATGTATGCTACGGGCTTGTGTGAGACCTCTCGGGGTCTAGTACGCAGTGTTACATCTAGGGGCTACTCTGGGTCGTTAGAAACTTGGTATTCAGAGCACAAGGTTTCAGAAAGACTCTAGGATGTCTCATAAGTCACGTCGAGTAGAGTCTTGTTCATGAGTGTGAAGCGCACCACATTTATGAATGAGAGGCTACAAAATGATTAGGAAACTCCACTTCTTCATTATCCTTAAGTCGTGCAATAGAGTGTTACTCTATATGTTTCTCTCCTAATCCCTATCCTACGCGTTTCAGGATATGGTGTGTCGAAGAGCTTATACTCGAAGGAATACGAGAGAGAGTGAAGAGAAATAAACTCCTCCTCAAGCTCCTCAAGTTCCTGCCGATCCTTTGACCGAGCAAGTAACCAATGCAGAGTTCAGGGCTGCTTTTCATGTGTTGGCCCAAGCCGTGATGGCTCAAGCCAATAGGAAGGTTGTGGCTCCCGTGAACCCAAATGTGGGTAGGACGGCGTCAAGAGTGAGGGACTTCACTAGGATGAACCCTCCGGAGTTTCACGGTTCTAAAGTTGAAGAAGATCCTCAAGAGTTTATTGATGAGGTTTATAAAGTGTTGATGATCATGGGAGTATGGGTGTGAAAGAGTATGCTTTGAAGTTCACACAATTGGCTCGATATGCTCCTTCTATGGTTGCCGATCCTAGGGCAAGAATGAGTAAATTTGTTTCGGGAGTGTTCGAAATGGTGGTCAAGGAGTGTCATACCGCCATGCTTATTAATGATATGGATATTTCTCGCCTCATGATTTATGCACAACAAATAGAGGAGGAGAAGCTCAAGGAAAGGTCTAGGGACTCCAAGAGGGCTAAGACCGGTGATGGTGGTTTCTCTCATTCAAGGTCCGATGGACATGGTCGTTTTAAGCTTGGGCAAAGGTTCTCTAATCAAGGTTCTTCCAAAACTCCTCCTAAGTTCAACAAAGGAAGGATGTCTAACCCTAAGCCTCAAGGAGGAGATGGTAGTGGCTCCTCATTGCCTACTTTTGCCAAGTGTGGGAGAAAACATGAGGGTACTTGTCTAGCCGGTTCGAATGCAAGTTTTGGATGTGGTAAGATGGGTCATAAAGTAAGGGATTGTCTCTTGGCTACTAAGAAGGGAGGATAAAATCATCGAAGGGCTCAACCATAAAATCTGGCAAGTTCTAGTGGAAATCAAAAGCAAAACTGCTTCTATGCACTTCAGGCCCGTCAGGAGCTAGAGGGTTCTCCCGATGTGGTTATCGGTATGTTGAAAATCCTCCACTTTGATGTTTATGCTTTACATGATCCCGGTGCTACCTTGTCTTTTGTGACACCTTATGTGGCTATGAAGTTTGATGATGTTCCGGATGTGTTGATGGATCCATTCCGTGTCTCCACTCCTATCGGTGAATCTATTATGGCTAAGAGAGTCTATAGAAATTGTTCCGTCTCTTTATTCCATAGAGTCACTCATGTGGATCTTGTAGAGCTTGATATGCTAGACTTTGATGTTATTCTTGGGATGGATTGGTTGCATTCTTGTTATGCCTCTATTGATTGTAGGACCCGAATGGTCAAGTTTCAGTTTCCAAATGAGCCTATCCTAGAGTGGAAGGGAGGAAATTCTATGTTTCGAGGTCAATTTGTTTCTTATCTGAAAGCTAGAAAGATGATCTCAAAGGGGTACATTTACCATCTTGTTAAGGTGAGGGATATAGATTCCGAGACCCCTACTCTCGAGTCGGTCCCCATTGTTAACGAATTTCTGGAAGTATTTCCTGATGATTTACCCGGTGTTCCTCCCGAGAGGGAAATAGACTTCGGAATTGACCTTCTCCCCGGTACGCAACCTATCTCTATTCCTCCTTATAGAATGGCTCCGGCAGAACTTAAGGAACTAAAAGAGCAATTGAAAGATTTTTTGGATAAGGGTTTCATTCGACCAAGTATTTCTCCATAGGGTGCTCTGGTCTTGTTTGTTAGAAAGAAAGATGGTTCACTCCATATTTGTATTGACTACCGCCAATTGAATAAGGTTACTATCAAGAATAAGTATCCTCTCCCGAGAATTGATGATTTGTTTGACCAACTACAAGGGGATAGTTATTTCTCTAAGATTGATCTTCGTTCGGGCTATCACCAATTGAAGGTAAGGGCAGATGACATTTCGAAAACGGCTTTCCGGACCAGATATGGGCACTATAAGTTTCTGGTGATGTCTTTCGGGTTGACTAATGCTCCGGCCGCATTTATGGATTTGATGAATCGGGTGTTTAGACAATACATGGATATGTTCGTCATTGTGTTTATCGATGATATCTTGATTTACTCAAGGAGTGATACTGAGCATGCTGATCATTTGAGGATTGTGTTGCAAGTTCTCAAGGACCAACAACTCTTTGTTAAGTTCGAGAAATGTGAGTTTTGGTTAAAGTCCATAGCTTTCCTTGCTCACATTGTTTCTGGTAAAGGTGTCGAGGTAGATCCTAAGAAGACAGATGCGGTTAAGAATTGGTTTAGACCTATCACCTTCGAATATTCGTAGTTTCTTGGGTTTAGCCGGTTACTATCGAAGGTTTGTTGAAGGGTTTTCTTCAATTGCTTCACCATTGACGGCTCTAACTCAAAAGAAGGCTAAGTTTACTTGGTCCGAAAGGTGTGAAGCGAGTTTTCAAGAGTTGAAAAATAAACTTACCTCGGCTCCAGTGTTGACCCTACCGAAAGGGTCCGATGGGTTTGTGGTCTATTGTGATGCTTCAAGAATTGGGTTAGGGTGTGTACTTATGCAAAATAGGAAAGTCATTGCTTATGCTTTAAGACAACTAAAGGTGCATGAAAAGAATTACCCTACTCATGATTTGGAGTTAGCGGCGGTTGTGTTTGCTTTAAAGATGTAGAGGCATTACTTGTATGGTGTCCATGTTGACGTCTTTACCGACCATAAGTGTTTGCAATATGTATTTTAGCAAAAGGATCTAAATCTTCGCCAACGAAGGTGGCTTGAGCTATTAAAGGACTAGGACATGAATGTCCTCTATCACCCCGACAAGGCTAATGTGGTGGCAGAAGCTCTCAGTCGGATGTCAATGGGCAGTGTTGTCCATATAGGGTAGGGTAAGAAGGAACTAGTTCGAGATGTTCATAGATTGGCCCATTTGGTTGTTCGATTCGTTGATTTCACCAAAGGTAGTGTTATGGTTCACAATGGTTCAGAATCGTCCTATGTACATGATGTGAAAGCTAAGTAAGATCTTGACCCGAACCTACTCGAATTGAAAGAAGCGGTGCTAAAGAAGTTCGTTGAGGCTCTCTCTCAAGGGGGAGATGGAGTGCTCAGATATTAGGGTCGTTTTTGTGTACCTAATGTAAATGACTTAAGAGGAAAAATTTTGATTGAGGCCCATAATTGTCGTTATTCCATTCGCCTGAGAGCTACCAAGATGTACTGTGATTTGCGGGAGATCTATTGGTGGAATGGGATGAAGAAGGGTATTGCGGAATTTGTGGCTAAATGTCCTAATTGTCAACAAGTGAAAGTTGAGCACCAAAGGCCGGGAGGTTTGTCCCAAGATATTGATATCCCTACTTGGAAGTGGGAAGATGTGAACATGGACTTTATTGTTGGCTTGCCACGCACTCGGCGAAAATATGATTCGATTTGGGTGATTGTAGATCCTATGACGAAATCATCTCATTTCATTCCCGTCAAGGTTTCTTATTCGGCTGAGGATTATGCTAAATTGTACTTGAAGGAGATGGTTAGGTTGCATGGAGTGCCTTTATCCATTATCTCTGATCGTGGTATACAATTTACTTCTCAATTTTGAAAATCTTTCCAGAAGGGCCTTGGTACTCGTGTTAAGCTTAGCACAGACTTTCATCCTCAATCCGATGGGCAAGCGGAGCATACTATACAAACTTTGGAAGATATATTGAGAGCATGTGTAATTGACTTCAAGGGTAATTGGGATGATCATTTGCCTTTGATTGAGTTTGCTTATAATAACAGCTACCATTCTAGTATTGGTATGGCTCCATTTGAGGCTCTCTATGGTAGGAGGTGTAGATCTCCTATAGATTGGTTTGAAGTTGGGAAAGTTTCTTTGATAGGCCCAGAGTTAGTGCATGAGGCTATAGAGAAAGTTCGGCTTATTAGAGAAAGGTTGAAAACGACTCAAAGTCGACAAAAGTCCTATGCCGATGTTAGAAGAAGAGAATTAGAATTTGATGTTGATGATTGGGTCTACTTGAAAGTCTCACCCATGAAGGGCGTAATGAGATTCGGGAAGAAAGGGAAGCTTAGTCCCCGCTATGTGGGCCTTTATCAGATTTTGAGACGTGTTGGTAAGGTTGCCTATGAGCTTGACTTGCCAAATGATTTGGCATCGGTGCATCAAATTTTCCATGTCTCCTTAGTAAAGAAGTGCATTGGTGATCCATTGACTATAGTGCCTTTAGAAGATCTTGGCATTAAGGATAGCCTTTCTTATGAAAAATTCCGATTGAGATTCTAGACCGGCAATTCCGAAAGTTGAGAAATAAAGAAGTTGCTTCCGTGAAAGTGCTATGGAGGAATCAATTAGTTGAGGGTGCTACTTGGGAGGCCGAGGCCGATATGATGTCCCGTTACCCTCATCTCTTCCCTACCAATCCTCCTCTAGCTTGAGGTACCTAGTCCCTCATGGTTCATTCTTTGATTTCATGTGTCATAGTTGATTTCCATGATTCCTTGATTATATATGTTCATGAAGAGTCTTATATGATTATGTGCATTTGAGTATGAGTTGTATAAAGTATTCATGATATGATTTGTTGATCATGCTTTAGCTTGGAGTTGATGTTTCCTCCTCGGATATATGAATTATATGATTGCATGTTTTAGGTTGGGATGATAGTAAGTGTCTTTCACCCTTCCCTTGACAGCTTTATCTCCATTCGTGGACGAATCCAAGGGGGAGATATTGTAACACCACAGTTTTTGAAAAGAAGAAAAAAAATGCAGTTTTAAAATTTTTCTGTTGCCAGTGACGACGGAGGCCATCTACGGACCGTAGGTGAAGTGACGGGCCGTAGATGGGAACCGTCAATGGCCCTGTTAACTTTATGAATTTTGAGTTTCTGAACCTTGACCTACGGAATAGCAGGACGGTTCGTAGTTCGGTTGACGGGCCGTAGATGGGTTCCGTAGAAGCCTTCCAGACTTAGCCAAATTTTCAGTCCAAAATGAACTTACTGAATCGATTGACGGAAGAGCAGGACGGTCCATCAATGGATGTACAGACCGTAGATCCTGTCCGTCAATTGGCCCCGATAGTATTATTTAAGGGCTTTTTGGACTTTTCCCTAAATGTTTATTCCATATCCTAGACGATTTTTGCCCCTTAACCCTGGCCCTATTTATACTGTCTAAGCCCTAATCCCTTCATTTCAAACTCTCATCTCCCAAAAATATTTCTCCGTCTTGAAGAACTAGAAGAAAAAGAAGAGAGCTAGGGTTTCTCATCAAGGTCATCAATCCTCCTTTTATTTCAAGGCATTGGCATTAAGGTATGATAGTATTCACCATTTGGAGTCCTTCCTCCAATGGGTCCTCTTTCCTTAAGGTTTTCAAGGTTTAGTCTTGCCCAAGAGAGCTAGGGTTTTGACAAATTCTTATGGGTTCTTCATTATGTTTTCCATTGTTGATGTTATGGTTGATAGTGCACGATCTAGCGTGGTAAAGTAAGGTAGTGCACGATTAAGCGTGATTTACATGCAACTTGAAGAATCCCATGAGTCCATGCTAAATTCCCCCAATTTATGATTATGCTTATGTTGTGGGTTGAATTGAGAAAAGATGAATTGCATGAACTCTTTATGAATTGAGTTAAGGATTAAGATTATCAAGCTATGAATTTCATGTAAGACTATGAATGATAAAAAGAGGATATTTTTATGAGGAGATGCATGTTCAATCAAAATGTATGATTTTCCTCTATTATGTGGGTTCCCTCAATTATGACTAAATTGCCTTGATCTATGGCTTTCTAAGTATTAGCTTGCATTGAATTTCATGTTTTGAGGTGAAGCTTATGAACCCATGATTTATGAGTTAAGAGCATGATGAGCTATGTAAATATGAAGCTTATGAACTCATGTGTGTTTTATGAAGATTATGATATGTTAATGGAAATGTTGAGTGGTGAAAGGGTTCCTCATGTAATGCTCAACCTATGAATGTGAAAGGTTTTCTCACACGTAATGATTCATAACTTGTTGAAAGGTTTGCTCAACTAAGCTTGAATCCATGATTAAGGATCTGTTCTATGAAGGGACAAGAGGCGATTACCCATGTTCCCTAATGTAGACAAGAGGCGATTACCCATGTCTACTAATAATGAACTATGATTAATCTGTGGGAAGTATGCTTAGTACCGAGTGGATAAGTGGTGATTACCCATGTCCCATAACCTATGTGCCACCATAGGGTGATGGTCTATGATAGACACTAGCTAGTGGATCCACATAAGATATTAAGTTCATGGTCTTACCTTGGCAAGTAGGACACTCCTTTTCGGTGTGGGGCAGACACCGGATTCCATGTTGATAGCTCACATGGTCTTATATGTCGGTTAAAGCTATTCCCCACAACTAATGAACTTAAGTGTTCTTATGATGATGTAAGGTAAAGGAAAGATGAATAACTTGTCTTGGCCATGGTTTATCTTTCATGTTTCTTATGTTCTATCATGTCTTATCTTGGCCATTACATGTCATGATTATATGTCATTCTAGCATGTTTTATATGCCCTATGTGCATTGCTATCATACTTGGTACTTGATTGTACTAACGCATACTCTTGCCTACATTAATTCTATTGATGTAGGGCTTGGCGGCTCATCTCATCCCACTCGTGGCTATTCAGTTCTAGTGATCGTGAAGACTTGGTGAGGCCTCCTATGTTCGAGAGCCTACCCTCGTTGCATTTTCATGCTTTCCATTATTTTGGATATTGTACTAGGCTGCGTCACAAACCTTCATTTCTGTTCTATTATGTTAGATGGCTTGACACATAAGTGGTAGACTTCCGCTGTTTCGAGTAAAGTTTTGATATAGAATGCTCTTTTGAACCCTTATTTCTCTATTATCTTGTATGTTATGTATGCTAAGGGCTTGTATGATGCCTCTCGGGGTCTTGTACGCCGTGTTACATCTAGGGGCTACTTTGGGTCGTGACACTTATACTTTCTTTTGGTCAGCTCATCAAAATTCATGTATCTGGAATGTTTATGCATTTATTTCCTATAATGTGTATACTAATGTCACGCCCCCAATCGCAAGGGACGAACAAGGGTCCATATGAGTACCTTCTTAATTGAAGCATTTAAAAATTGCATGATGCTGCAGAATGATTGTTCCTTCAAGTTCTGGCTAGATAACTCGCCAAGGATAGGTGGAAGTAGGTTATAAACGGGATTGTTCCCTCTAAACATTAAGTGTAAAGGAAAATAAGCAGTATTATGTGATGTGTGTACACAGAGAAACACGTAATAACATATGAAAGAAGCTCATTAGTAGAAAGACTAGAAAGAGATTAAATAGATGAACTTCTTTATTAGCAAATGATGAAAGAAAAGTTGGGTAAATATACTACCTTTCTTTGACAACTCATGTAAGAAAGTTTTGCCAGATATGAAATTCTTTAATATCCATCTACAAAACATATGGAAATTTCATTTATATAAACTTTCACCTAATAATGATACACGCAAATCAAGATCATAAAAATTCTACCACATGAAAGCTAAGTATAAATGTTTGATAATCCAGCCAAACCTTCATCATGTCATTCAGTATAATATGAGAAAGAACCAATACAACATTCTTCCGCACAGAAATTGATGAATCTCTTAATCATGCATACATATGCTCTGTCTATGGCTCTAACAGATTAGGATATCAAACTGTTGGATCTCCAAGAGCAACCGTGCAATTTGGTCGAACTGTTTCAGATGGTGCATTCCCCACAATAGTGAAAAGAAGCTGGAGATTTTCATCACTAGGAAGTAATATAGACACATGTTAAAATTTTTTTACAAAAATCTAAGTAATTGATAACGCTCAAATTACCCTCAAAACAAGTTAAAAGAGTAAGCGGTCGTCGTCAATAAAAATACCCAACTAAGATTCTGGGTTGAACACAAGAGGTTCTTATTTCAAGACACACCATAAATCAATTTTCCTTTCTCAATTAAGCACAAAGGTAATGGCTTCGGTTGGTACTAACAAATAGTCCACATGCAAACTTTTCATAAAAGAAATCCTCTCATTCTCATGAAACATTTTCAAAAACCAAGAATCATTTAAGTGACAACAACTCAAACTCAAGAAATGACTCAACTCATTAACTCTTCCACATGCTCACTTGACTCAATTAGGAATTTTCAAAATCACCACTTTTTCTATTTACATTCCCTCACAAGAAAGAAGTGTCCCAAAACCACACACACATATAAACAAGACAAGGGACATAGATGCAACACTCACACTCACAAAGAATCATCTCATGCACACAAATGTCACGCTATAGGCTTGCCCATATTTTCAATCAACATTGACTCGACTCCATATTTGGTTAGAAATGTCAAAGGACTTTGTTAAGCTTGTAATATAGGCTTAGGGAAGGTTAGGATATCATTTAGATATAAGTGACTACACCCTCCTTGAACACTACACAACAACTCATCATTTCCAACTTTCTCCGTTTTTCAAACCCATGCACATTCCACACTATTTTTCATATTTCTTTTCTTATTTCCACTCTAGATGCCCCATAAGCAACCATTTTCAAATTTTGGAGGATTCAAGTCTCATTTATTCATTTTCTTTCATTCTTTTTCAAAGATTTTTCTTTCTTTAAGACTTTTCATCCATCCCTCAATTTCTCTTTTCTTTAAGACTTTCCATCCATCCCTCAATTTCTCACTTCTTTTTTTTCATTTATTTTATATCAAGCCCTCATGTGGTTAGCATCCATTCAATGAATTTCTCATAACACCCCCAACTTATGCTTTTAGCCTCAACTTTTACAACCTCGAGTTCAAGGAGGGAAGGGTTCAAAAGAGGGTTACTTTTTCAAAAAGGATAAAGCTTGTAATGGGGTTGCCAATAAAAAGGATTAGGCTCAAAAGGGACAACTAAGGATATATTTAGTGCAAAGGTGGGATTTTTAGGCCAAGTGGACTTCAAGAACATCAAAGAAAGCCTAAGACCATTTCTCCAACAAAACTCAATCAAGAACAACATTTCAAGACCAACAAGTCAAGTTCTAGGTGACAAAAACAAACACAAGGCATTATTCAACAACTCACCACACATGGCCTACAAATCAATCAAGATGGTTCAAAATCTTACTTCCTTTTTAAAATACAAGTAGCATTGAACATTTTAACCGCTAAGGAATCAAAAGTCACAAAAAGAGTTGTAAGAGTTATCACAAAATCATTCATAACATGCTCCAGCTTTTAAAAATTATGCTCAACACTATTCAGATGCATGACTATGCTCTTAGTACCAACCAAGTGAAAACCTTCCCAAAAAGACGATGATTTTTCCCTTAAGAAAGCCTCAACCAATCTATCATTAGGTAACCTCATGCATCATTTTGGGAACAACTACTCAAACTTCGCCACAAGCAATGCCAATCTAACACTCACAAGCAATCGACGATTTAACCTTAAGAAAGTCGTCACTCTCTATCCATCATCACACATCGTCAATCAAAATCTTATTATTTCAACAAAAAAAGAAGAAGCTACAAACTACAAATCAAAAACTAAAATAGACCAATCCAACACAATATCAAAAAGAAAACATCCACAATATCAAAGCCCGACAAGGGCACACCAATCCATAACAAAGAAAGTAAAGTACGCCCGACAAGGGCACAATCACAGTTAATTAACAAACTGAGTACAAGGGAGGCACCCCAAATTGAAAATGAGACTGTGTCCTCACAGTCCAAATATCAAAAGAGAATATGAGGGACTACCAAAGCAAAAGAATATTTGCACGTTTACTATAATCACACGGAAAAGATTGAGAAGGCATATGTCACTAGGAAGTAGTTTGATAGTTTAAAATGATCTTTTAAAATAGTAATTGAGCATAAGATGAAACTAACCAAAACTGACTATAATGTTGAAGTACTTGGTAGCCTCAGCAACATGCTTAAAGAGTGCTAAAGAACCTGTCAAAAAACTCAACACCGATCCTATAGCGCCTGCAAATTTATCAACATTTAAACAGTAAGTTTCAAGAGAGAGCTTCATGGTGACAGGATACCGACAACCATAGAGCCTTAGTTCAATCGTGGATGGGAAGATAAATATTCAACAATTTTTTGTGCATTCTCCTACAAGATATTGAAAATATTTAGTAAAAACACTGTGATGTTCCAGAATTTTAAGAACCACCCTAACTTCTATGTACAATATAAAGATGAAGATGCAGCAATATGCATGCCATAATCATGAAAATCTATAGGGTCAAGAATAATAAATTAATAAAGGCGCATGAAGGGATATATGTTTCTAGAAGGAGTGGTGGGACAACTAATTTCACCACCAAAAAAAAAAGCAAATAAAAATAAACCAGTTGTTTTACAACGTGAAGAGCAATTGTTTTGATTCCTCTCAAACAAAGCCAACAATCGAATGGCGCTAACCCTGCACCTTCAGCATTTAGTATGAAATACACCTTCTTTGCCAATCTAGTTAAGTAGAAAAATTTATAAGAAAATTATCAGAAGGACACTTGAGATGTTCAAAGAGAAACAAGGCATCAGACATCATTTATGTTCAATACGCTATACATAACTAACTAAAGAATTCTTAAACTTCTTGGTCAATTATAAGGGCAGCCAGTGCATTCCGGAAAAGAATTTTAGTGTCACGAAGTATTGCACAAGTTTGTGCATTGCAGGGTCTATAGGGTGTTCCATAGAGAGGACTTCTTGTGCACACCTTAATCCATATGGAAGGGATCCATTTTTGACTTGCATACAACCCTGAGTAAGTATACTGACATTGTGGGAAGGCTCATCCTCGGGCCTCAGTGAAGGCCCGTGTTCAAAGTAAAGAATTATTGGAGTTGCGAGTCTATCATCTATCGTCCTTTGCATCCTTTTAATCCAATCCAAAGAAAATAGAAATCTTATTTTTAAAAGAGCTGGAAGAGGAAAAGTAAGCATGATATCCCGCAGATACATATAATTCAGAAGATTATGTAAGTGATTCATACACAGCATCTCTTTACTTTATCAAGGGTTCGACCAATTGATATGTTTCCACAAATAATTGAAATTCAATTACTTGATCTGTATCTTCAATTTTTGGAAACTTATAGAGTTCTTCCATCAAACCTTGATCAATGAACCTAAAAAATCCTTTAAATTGTATCTGATTAAATCCAGGTATTGTAGATATGACCTCATTTCCATCCCCGAGCATTTTAAATTTCCCATTTAGCAAAAACTCCCACTATTGGTTCATTCTGCATCTAATTCGATAGATTAGATTAATATCTAGCAATGATGGCATTTCTATTTTGTTTACCGAATCACATGAAATTTTACCCAACTCCGTATCTGGAATGTATGAAATACGTATGAACGGAGGAAGAAAGAAAATTTTCTACTTAAATTGAATTGAATTGTAATTTTCAACAGATACAAATGGAAAGAAATTGATAAAACATCCCTATAAATCGACTTCTGCTACTTAGACTTATTAATGAAGTTATAGTAAAGAATTATTGGAGTTGCGAGACTATCATCTATCATTCTTTACATCCTTTTAATCCAATCCAAAGAAAATAGAAATCTTATTTTTAAAAGAACTAGAAGAGGAAAAGGAAGCATGATATCAACATTTGCTACCTATTGTTGAACAGTTCCTAGAGATTCACTATGAATTGGGTAAGTAATTCATTGCTAGAGAAACCAGTAATGGGTCTACTTACAAACTCACATTCACCACAGTCAAGCTCCTTAAGTGATTATTGGTTAGGCCACCAAAAAAGACCCAAGAAAACTAAGAATATACAACCATAAGATAACAATAAAACAAATTATGAAACTTATGCGAAATAGAGGAAACACCTCTCTCCTCTGACTGCAAGTACACCAGCCATGGGATCACTATGACCGGAAATGAACTTAGTAGTTGAATGCATCACAATATATAAAAAACAAGGACAAGTAAGCTAACATCCAATGCATGTTATTGGAGAGTATTCCAGTTAGCGAAACAAAAAGTATTTGCAAAACACCTGCTCCGAGCTCCAAAGGATAGGACAGTACTAGGACATAATGTTGTCATCTACCAGCACAAGAGCCCCATGTGTATGAGCCATCCTTGAAATTTTCTGTAATAAATCAGAAGAGAAAACAATACGAGACAAAAAAATCATTATCTTTTAGAGATCAATCTATTACATGTATGAGAGTAAAGCCCTATAAACAAAGGGACAAACATAGCGAACAAGTTGAAGAAACAATGACCACAATCTTGTTGAACCTCTTTTATTTCTATAGTACAACCTATGCAGTAATAATAAGTGATAAACTCACATTCCTTGAGTTCTCTCAATCTGAGCTTGGACAAAGAATACGTACGCGTCCGAGAGCATCCCAAAAAGTTTGACATGCATGTTGCGGCAGATGGGTCATACATCCTAGCTTTATATATCCACAATTCAGCATCCCTTAATTAGTGTCGCTTCAAATGAGCTTCCTCTTGACATGCAAATAGCTGTGATTTCATTATCAGCAATTCAGTACCAGCACTTGAATTTTGATTCACCTATTCATCACAGAACGTGACCACTAGAGATGCTTTACCTGAGAAGATGCCTGAGCTCCAGAAGTAGTTGCTGCCTCAGCTTCTTTTAACATAGTCATCCAAATCTCCAAGTCTCCGGACATCAGTGCATTTGCTAATATGTTTCGCCACTGCTTGCAACCTCTGCAACGTGGCTTGATCTGGTTTATGACCCAGGAAAAATAAGTTCTTCCTTGCATTTTCATTCTGTCCTAAACTGTAAGTTTTACATGAATGAGATTGCGCTCATTGTTCTAGAAAAAATAATTACAAACTGTGAAGAAATGAAGAGGTTTGATAATAGAATTGATGGTGGAGGCTACATACAAAGAGGGGAAAGGAAAGAAAGGGAAAAACATAACTTCTCGGAGCTCAATCGAGCTAAAAGAATAAAAAGCACCCCTATTACAGAAAATAGTTCTCGTGCCAAAACACACTGCAATTCAAGACCAACTTCGAATAGCAAGAGAAATGACAATATAAAACATAGCTTTGAACTAGGATGGCTCCACCTAAATTAGATAGTTCTTTTGCCAATCATTACTAATGACACAGTCCACCAAGCCACAAAGCAAAGCAATATAGAGTACGAGGAAATATAAAATATGAAAGGAGAAACAACAATAGCATGTATGAAAGTATAGCCCTATAAACAAAGGGACAAACAAAGCGAACAAGTCGAAGAAACAATGACCACAAACATCCAAACAGACAAAAACATCAAATTTAAATTCTCCAAGGCAATCAGAATTGGTTCATGGTAAAGTGCATCCTGCTGGCACCAATCCACAATTAAGCATCCCTTAATTGGTGTAGCTTCAAATGAGCTTCCTCTTTACATGCAAATAGCTGTGAATTTAATATCAGTAATTCATTACCAGCACTTGAATTTTCATTCACCTATTCATCACAGAACGTGACCACTAGAGATGCTTTACCTAAGAAGATGCCTGAGCTCCCGAAGTAGTTGCTGCATCAGCTACTTTTAACATAGTCGTCCAATCTCCAAGTCTCCGGACATCAGTGCATTTGCTGATATGTTTCACCACTTCTTGCAAACTCTACGACGTGGCTTGATCTGGTTTATGACCCAGGAAAAATAAGTTCTTCCTTGCATTTTCATTCTGTCCTAAACTTTAAGTTTTACACGAATGAGATTGCGCTCATTGTTCTAGAAAAAATAATTACAAACTGTGAAGAAATGAAGAGGTTTGATAATAGAATTGATGGTGGAGGCTACATACAAAGAGGGGAAAGGAAAGAAAGGGAAAAACATAACTTCTCGGAGCTCAATCGAGCTAAAAGAATAAAAAACACCCCTATTACAGAAAATAGTTCTCGTGCCAAAACACACTGCAATTCAAGACCAACTTCGAATAGCAAGAGAAATGACAATATAAAACATAGCTTTGAACTAGGATGGCTCCACCTAAATTAGATAGTTCTTTTGCCAATCATTACTAATCACACAGTCCACCAAGCCACAAAGCAAAGCAATATAGAGTACGAGGAAATATAAAATATGAAAGGAGAAACAACAATAACATGTATGAAAGTACAGCCCTATAAACAAAGGGACAAACATAGCGAACAATTCGAAGAAACAATGACCACAAACATCCAAACAGACAAAAACATCAAATTTAAATTCTCCAAGGCAATCAGAACTGGTTCATGGTAAAGTGCATCCTGCTGGCACCAAATCCACAATCAAGCATCCCTTAATTGGTGTAGCTTCAAATGAGCTTCCTCTTTACATGCAAATAGCTGTGAATTTAATATCAGCAATTCATTACCAGAACTTGAATTTTCATTCACCTATTCGTCAGAGAACGTGACCACTAGAGATGCTTTACCTAAGAAGATGCCTGAGCTCCCGAAGTAGTTGCTGCCTCAGCTTCTTTTAACATAGTCATCCAAATCTCCAAGTCTCCGGACATCAGTGCATTTGCTGATATGTTTCGCCACTGCTTGCAACCTCTGCAACGTGGCTTGATCTGGTTTATGACCCAGGAAAAATAAGTTCTTCCTTGCATTTTCATTCTGTCCTAAACTGTAAGTTTTACACGAATGAGATTGCGCTCATTGTTCTAGAAAAAATAATTACAAACTGTGAAGAAATGAAGAGGTTTGATAATAGAATTGATGGTGGAGGCTACATACAAAGAGGGGAAAGGAAAGAAAGGGAAAAACATAACTTCTCCGAGCACAATCCAACTAAAAGAATAAAAAACACCCCTATTACAGAAAATAGTTCTGCTGCCAAAACACACTGCAATTCAAGACCAACTTCGAATAGCAAGAGAAATGACAATATAAAACATAGCTTTGAACTAGGATGATTCCATCTAAATTAGATAGTTCTTTTGCCAACCATTACTAAACACAGTCCACCAAGCCACAAAGCAAAGCAAAATAGAGTACGAGGAAATATTAAATGTGAAAGGGGAAACAATAATAACATGTATGAAAAGTACAGTTCTATAAACAAAGGGACAAACATAGCGAACAAGTCGAAGAAACAATGACCACAAACATCCAAACAGACAAAAACATCAAATTTAAATTATCCAAGGCAATCAGATCTAGTTGATGGTAAAGTGCATCCCATTGGCCCCACCCCTAATCTGCCAAGCTTCTCCTGTCATAGTGCAATGTCCCGAAAACAATAACTACTACTACGCTCTGGTCAAAAACAAGTTGGGTTCGTATATATGAATCATCACCGACCATGTTCCCATGCCATATTACTAAACCTATAGATTTTCTTGCTCAAACAATTTGTCTAAGACTTGAAGATAGCTTATTCTTTCTTTTGGTCAGCTTATCAAAATTCATGAATCTGGAATGTTTATGCATTTATTTCCTATAATGTGTATACTAATGTCACGCCCCCAATCGTAAGGGACGAATAAGGGCCCATATGAGTACCTTCTTAATTGAAGCATTTAAAAATTGCATGATGTTGCAGAATGATTCTACTTCAAGTTCTGGCTAGATATCTTGCCAAGGATAGCTGGAAGTAGGTTATAAACTGGATTGTTCCCTGTAAACATTAAGTGTAAAGGAAAAAAATAGTATTACGTGATGTGTGTACAAAGAGAAACACGCAATAATAGATGAAAGAAGCTCAATAGTAGAAAGACTAGAAAGTGATTAGATAGATGAACTTCTTTATTAGCAACTGATGAAAGAAAAGTTGGGTAAAGATACTACCTTTCTTTGACAACTCATGTAAGAAAGTTTGGCAAGATATGAAATTCTTTTATCTTCATGCACAAAACAGATGGCCATTTCATTTATATAAACTTTCACCTAATGATGATACACGCAAATCAAGATCATAAAAATTCTACCACATGAAAGCTAAGTTTAAATGTTTGATAATACAGCCAAACCTTCATCATGTCATTCAGTATTAGATGAGAAAGAACCAATACAACATTCTTCCGCACAGAAACTGATGGATCTCTTAATCATGCATACATATGCTCTGTGCATGGCTCTAACAGATTAGGAAATCAAATTGTAAGATCTCCAAGAGCAACCGCGCAATTTGATCGAACTGTTTTAGATGGTGCATTCCCACAATAGTGAAAAGAAGCTGGAGATTTGCATCACTAGGAAGTAATATAGACACATGTTTAGAACTTTTTACAAAAATCTTAAGTAATTGATAATGCTCAAATTACCCTCAAGACAAGTTAAAAGAGTAAGCGGTCGTCGTCAATAAAAATACCCAACTAAGATTCGGGGTCGAACACAAGAGGCTCTTATTTTAAGAAACACCAAAAAAATATTTTCCTTTCTCAATTAAGCACAAAGGTAATGGCTTCGGTTGGTACTAACAAATAGTCCACATGTTAACTTTTCACAAAAGAAATCCTCTCATTCTCATGAAACATTTTCAAAAACCAAGAACCATTTAAGTGACAACAACTCAAACTCAAGAAATGACTCAACTCATTAACTCTTTCACATGCTCACTTGACTCAATAAGGAATTTTCAAAATCACCAATTTTTCTACTTACATGCCCTCACAAGAAAGAAGTGTCCCAAAACCACACACACATATAAACAAGACAAGGGACATAGATGCAACACTCACACTCACAAAGAATCATCTCATGCACACAAATGTCACACCATAGGCTTGCCTATATTTTCAATCAACATTGACTCAACTCCATATTTAGTTAGAAATCTCAAATGACTTTGTTACGCTTGTAATATAGGCTTAGGGAAGGTCAGGATATCATTTAGATATAAGTGACTATACCCTCCTTAAACACTACACAACAACTCATCATTTCCAACTTTCTCCGTTTTTCAAACCCATGCACATTCCAAACTATTTTTCATATTTCTTTTCTTATTTCCACTCTAGATGCCCCACATGCAACGATTTTCAACTTTTTGAGGATTCAAGTCTCATTTATTTATTTTCTTCCATTCTTTTTCAAAGCTTTTTCTTTCTTTAAGACTTTCCATCCATCCCTCAATTTCTCTTTTCTTTATGACTTTCCATCCATCCCTCAATTTCTCACTTCTTTTTTTTCGTTTCTTTTATATCAAGCCCTCATTTTGTAAGCATCCCTTCAATGAATTTCCCATAACACCCCTAACTTAGGCTTTTAGCCTCAACTTTCACAACCTCAAGTTCAAGGAGGGAAGAGTTCAAAAGAGGCATTATTCAACAACTCACCACACATGGCATGCAAATCAATCAAGATGGTTCAAAATCTTACTTCCATTTTAAAATACTAGTAGCATTGAACATTTTAACCGCTAGGGAATCAAAAGTCACAAAAAGAGTTGTAAGAGTTGTCACAAAATCATTCATAACATGCTCCAGCTTTTAAAAATTATGCTCAACACTATTCACATGCATGACTATGCTCTTAGTACTAACCAAGTCAAAACCTTCCCAAAAAGACGATGATTTTGCCCTTAAGAAAGCCTCAACCAATCCATCATTAGGCAACCTCATGCATCTATTTGGGAACGGCTACTCAAACTTTGGCACAATCAATGCCAATCAAACACTCACAAGCAATCGACGATTTAACCTTAAGAAAGTCATCACTCTCTATGCATCATCATGCATCATCAATCCAAATTTTATTATTTAAGCAAAAACAAAGAAACTTCAAACTACAAATCAAAAATTAAAATAGACCAATCCAACACAACATCAAAAGAAAACATCCACAATATCAAAGCCCGACAAGGGCACGCCAATCCATAACTAAGAAAGAAAAGTACGCCCGACAAGGGCTCAATCACAGTTAATTAACAAACTGAGTACAAGGGAGGCACCCCCAATTGAAAATGAGACTGTGTCCTCACAGTCCAAATATCAAAAGAGAATATGAGGGACTACCAAAGCAGAAGAATATTTGCACGTTTACTATAATCATCAGTGAAAAGATTGAGTAGGCATATGTCACTAGGAAGTAGTTTGATAGGAAAAAATGATCTTTTAAAATAGTAATTGAGCATAAGTTGAATCTAACAGAAACTAACTATAATGCTGAAGTACTTGGTAGACTCAGCAACATGCTTAAAGAGTGCCAAAGAACCTGTCAAAAAACTTAGCACCGATCCTGCAGCGCCTGCAAATTGATCAACATTTAAACAGTAAGACTCAAGAGAGAGCTTCATGGTGGCAAGATACCGACAATCATAGAGCCTTAGTTCAAATTCAAAAAATATCAGTTCTTTGAATACCTGAGAGAAGTGCAAAGACCTCCCTGGATGGTTAGAAAGACTTGCATAATTGACCTTCTTCAATCGTGGTTGGGAAGATAAATATTCAGAAATTTTTTGTGCATTCTCCTACAAGAGATTGAAAGTATTTAGTTAAAACACTGTGATGTTCCAAAATTTTAAGAACCACCCTAACTTCTATGCACAATATAAATATGAAGATGCAGCAATATGCATGCCATAATCATGAAAATCTATAGGGTCAAGAATAATAAATTAATAAAGGCGCAGGAAGGGATATATGTTTCTACAAGGAGTGGTGGGACAACTAATTTCACCACCAAAAAAAATGCAAATAAAAAAAATAAACCAGTTGTTTTACAACGCGAAGAGCAATTGTTTTGATTTCTCTCAAACAAAGCCAACAATCGAATTGCGCTAACCCTGCACCTTCAGCATTTTGTAGGAAGTACACCTTATTTGCCAAGCTAGTTAAGTAGAAAAATTTATAAGAAAATTAATAGAAGGACACTTGAGATGTTCAAAGAGAAACAAGGCATCAGACATCATTTACGTTCAATATGCTATACATAACTAACTAAAGATTTTCAGATATAGACTTGTCAATGAACTGAATTGTTAAACTTTACTTAACTTTATCAAGTATCAACAACAACAAAAAGAATTCTTAAACTTCATGGTCAATTATAAGGGCAGCCAATGCATTCCGTAAAAGAATTTCAGTGTCACGAAGTATTGCACAAATTTGTGCATTGCAGGGTCTATAGGGTGCTTCATAGAGAGGACTTCTTGTACACACCTTAATCCATATGGAAGGGATCCATTTTTAACTTGCATACAACCCTGAGTAAGTATGTTGAGATTGTGGGAAGGCTCATCCTCGGGCCTTAGTGAAGGCCCTTGTTCAAAGTAAAGAATAATTGGAGTTGCAAGACTGTCATCTATCGTCTTTTACATCATTTAAATCAAATCGAAAGAAAATAGAAATGTTATTTTTAAAAGAACTAGAAGACCCAAGAAAACTAAGAATATACAACCATAAGATAACAATAAATGAAATTATGAAACGTATGCGAAATAGAGGAAACACCTTTCTCCTCTGACTGCAAGTACACCAACCATGAGATCATTATGACCGGATATGAACTTAGTAGTTGAAAGCATCACAATATCTACAAAACCAAGGACAAGTAAGCTAACATCCGATGCATGTTATTGGAGAGTATTCCAGTTAGCGGAACAAAAAGTATTTGCAAAATACCTGCTCCGAGCTCCAAAGAATTGGACAGTACTAGGACATAATGTTGTCATCTACCAGCACAAGAGCCCCATGTGTATGAGCCATCCTTGAAATTTTCTGTAATAAATCAGAAGAGAAAACAATACGAGACAAAAAAATCATTATCTTTTAGAGATCAATCTATTACATGTATGAGAGTAAAGCCCTATAAACAAAGGGACAAACATAGCGAACAAGTTGAAGAAACAATGACCACAATCTTGTTGAACCTCTTTTATTTCTATAGTACAACCTATGCAGTAATAATAAGTGATAAACTCACATTCCTTGAGTTCTCTCAATCTGAGCTTGGACAAAGAATACGTACGCGTCCGAGAGCATCCCAAAAAGTTTGACATGCATGTTGCGGCAGATGGGTCATACATCCTAGCTTTATATATCCACAATTCAGCATCCCTTAATTAGTGTCGCTTCAAATGAGCTTCCTCTTGACATGCAAATAGCTGTGATTTCATTATCAGCAATTCAGTACCAGCACTTGAATTTTGATTCACCTATTCATCACAGAACGTGACCACTAGAGATGCTTTACCTGAGAAGATGCCTGAGCTCCAGAAGTAGTTGCTGCCTCAGCTTCTTTTAACATAGTCATCCAAATCTCCAAGTCTCCGGACATCAGTGCATTTGCTAATATGTTTCGCCACTGCTTGCAACCTCTGCAACGTGGCTTGATCTGGTTTATGACCCAGGAAAAATAAGTGATTCCTTGCATTTTCAACCTGTCCTAAACTGTAAGTTTTATAGGAATGAGATTGCGCTCATTGTTCTAGACAAATTAATTACAAACTGTGAAGAAATGAAGAGGTTTGATAATAGAATTGATGGTGGAAGCTACCAACAAAGAAGGGAAAGGAAAGAAAGGGAAAAACATAACTTCTCGGAGCTCAATCGAACTAAAAGAATAAAAAACACCCCTATAGAAAATAGTTTTCCGGCCAAAACACACTGCAATTCAAGACCAACTTCGAATAGCAAGAGAAATGACAATATAAAACATAGCTTTGAACTAGGACGGCTCCACCTAAATTAGATAGTTCTTTTGCCAACCATTTCTAATGACACATTCCACCAAGCCACAAAGCAAAGCAAAATAGAGTACGAGGAAATATAAAATGTGAAAGGGGAAACAACAATAACATGTATGAAAGTACAGCCCTATTAACAAAGGGACAAACATAGCGAACAAGTCGAAGAAACAATGACCACAAACAGACAAAAACATCAAATTTAAATTCTTCAAGGCAATCAGAACTGGTTGATGGTAAAGTGTATCCTGTTGGCACCAATCAACACATCCTGCAAGGCGTTTAGAACTGGTTGACGGTAAATTGCATCCTGTTGGCATCAATCAACACATAATGCAAGGCAATCAGAACTGGTTGACGGTAAAGGGCATCTTGTTGGCACCAATCAACACATCCTACATCCAGTTTGACATTTGTATGGTAATATACATAAACAAAAAACATCATTCGAGAAATTTTTACATTAGCAAATAACTAGGCCAGCAAAGATTAGCAAAAAAACACATTTCTCGCGTAATATCCAATATAAACTACAAAAATTTCACCACATTTCCAATAATCGTGATCAACAATAAGCAAACGGGCATGTAGATTCTAAAGACTTGAACATTGTATATCACTTGTCTGAGTATCAAATATAATAAAAAATATCACATTTAACACTTAATCTCCGAACCTACAGAAATTTCACCGCATTTCCAAGATTCTTTGATAACTGATTCACGAACACACACATGTATGAACATTTTATATCACTTACCTAGGAAGCAAAGATAACCAAATATAGCACATTTAACAGGTAATTTCCGATACAACCTACATAAATTTCACCACATTCCAAAGATTTGTTTATAACTGATTTGCAAACACACAATGAGATTCTAGACTTTTTTTATCACTTACAAATATTAACAAAGATCCAAAACGCTCGCGTGCTCGAACATATGTTGGAGCCAATCTAATGGCTTCTTCACATTCCTTCACTGCTTCCCCTAATCGTGAGAGACAAATCAACGCAGCAGCTCAATTACAATGTAATTTACCATCGCCCAGACAACCTGCTATAGCTTTATCATAAAAACTCAACGCTTCCTCAAAATTACCCATCATGTAAGACTCATTTTCTTTTATATTCAACTCTGCCGAAGTATCATTTGAACTGGAGGCAACCCCACTGCATTGCAGTGAAGCACTACCGGCAACATTATCGGTTTTCAGAGTAGCACCAGCAGAACTCGAAGAACTCACATTCTGACTAGATACCGATGCAGATGTACCTGAAGTGCTCCTTGTAGCACTAGAACTCAACCCACTCCATTCGGCTCCTCAATGTTGAAGCGGGTGAACCCAGTGTCAGTCTTTAAGAATCATCATCTTTCTTATCTTCTTCAAACCGCAAAAAAATTTCATCTGATCAGCTAAAGAGCTAGAACCCACTTTATAAACACACTTTTTTTTAAAACCCAACATTTTCTAACAAATGCTTCAATCTTGAACTGGGTTGTTATGTAATTGCAAAATTGACTGAAAGAACCTACAATGTTACAGAATTGAAAACTGTAAATCAATCACCCATAAGACGAATAACAACAAAATGGAACAAATGTTTTTTAAGAAGAAAGAGCGGAGAAAAAACTGGGAAGAAAGAGAATTTCTCTAAAACCCCATCAATCTCCTCTTCTACACAATTCAAGAACGTGATTTTTGAACAAATGAAGCAATGTATATCCCTTAGAGCTTCAATCTTGAACTGGGTTTTCATGAAATTGAAAAGTTGGCTGAAAAAACATAAAATGTTAGAGAATTGAAAATTGTAAAGCAATCACCAAACAGAAAATGGAAACAGCTGTGAATTCAATATCAACAATTCAGTACAAGCACTTGAATTTTCATTCACCTATTCGTCACAGAACATGACCACTTGAGATGCTTTACCTGAGAAGATGCCTTTGCTCTAGAAGTAGTTACTGCCTCAGCTTCTTTTAACATAGTCGTCCACAATCTCCAATCTCCGCGCGTCAGTGCATTTGCTGATATGTTTCGCCACTGCTTGCAAACTCTGCAATGTGGTTTGATCTGGTTTATGACCTAGGAAAAACAAGTGCTTCCATGCATTTTCAACCTGTCCCAAACTGTAAGTTTTACAGGAATGAGATTGCGCTCACAGTCTAGACAAAATAATTACAAACTGTGAACAAATGAAGAGGTTTGATAATAGAATTGATGGTGGAGGCTACCAACAAAGAGGGGAAAGGAAAGAAAGGGAAAAAACATAACTTCTCCGAGCACAATCGAACTAAAAGAACAAAAAATACCCCTATTACAGAAAATAGTTCTGCTGCCAAAACACACTGCACTTCAAAACTAACTTCGAATAGCAAGAGAAATGACAATATAAAACATAGCTCTGAACTAGGATGGCTCCACCTAAGTTAGATACTTCTTTTGCCAACCATTACTAATTACATAGTCCACTAAGCCACAAATCAAAGCAAAATAGAGTACGAGGAAATATAAAACATGAAAGGGGAAATAGCAATAACATGTATGAAAGTACAGCCTTATAAACAGAGGGACAAACATAGCGAACAAGTCGAAGAAACAATGACCACAAACATCCAAACAGACAAAAACATCAAATTTAAATTCTCTGAGGCAGTTAGATCTAGTTGATGGTAAAGTGCATCCCGTTGGCCCCACCCCTAATCTGCCAAGTTTCTCCTGTCATAGTGCCATGTCCCAAAAACAACAACTACTACTACGCTCCGGTCCCAAACAAGTTGGGTTCGTATATATGAATCGTCACTGACCATGTTCCCATGCCATATATTCTATCATCTCACCACATTCTTAAGTCTCCATCAAAGTAGCCGAGGGGCCCAGTGAAGGCAATCTCAGCTCTTTCGATTTCACCTTCTTCTTCTGTAAAACCCTATTTTCCTTGCCCTTCCCATCTTCTTCACCTTCTTCGCTTCACGTAATCCTCCATCAAATTTTCCAAGACTACCATACTCCCCCCATCTGGTAAAAATGAAAACTCATCCGATTCTAGAGATGAATTCAAACTGTAAGGCTCCCAATCAAACATCTTTACTTTCTTGGGTTTCCACAAAAACCCATCATGACCCTCAAAACCCAAATTCCTATCCTCCTTTCTTGATGGAAAAATCGACAATTCTTGACACCCTTGAGATGAGCTGACATCGTATGGATCTAAATTATTGAAAATCGACGACCAATGAACTGAATCTTGAGATGAAAACCCAAAACTGTAAATATCTTGAGAATTTTCCTGAGAAAGTGTGTGGTCATTTAAGCCTGATTCAGAGTCCAGGACATGCTTCTACTCCGCCGGCCGTATGTTCTAACGATCATTTCCGACGGAGAATTCAAAATTCCTATCACTGGATCAACTAACGGCCGTCCGATGAAGATTTGAAAAAAAACAAAAATCAGGAAGCGTGAGAGAGAGAGAATGGACTTTATTTATCTGCTAATTTTCTTTTTCTTTTCTTTCATATATATATATATATATATATATATATATATATAATAAAGGGCAATAACCAGACGCCTCTTCGACATGTCTGTGTCATCAAAACAAAATTCAAAACCTTCACTGCCATGTGTAGCACAAATTGAGCTCCTCGCCATGACTATGCCAACGAAAGTTTCCCTCATCACTTGTAATCTTATATACTTAAGCTGCATAGGAGTATTTGTTGGCTTCTTCATTGATGGCCACGCGGGGCTCTTGCAAAAAATTGCTGATTGATTTGCTTTTAATTATCATATATTCTTTTTGTTGGAAACTTTGTCTATTCTGATGGAATTTAATTAATTGTTTCATTTTATTTTAAATGCTTTTAAAACAAAAATAAATATTTTATTTAGCAACTTAGGATCAGTCGGTCAATTGATCTATTTATCCTTCTGCTTCAATTTCCTCTATTTAATATTTAGTATTTTCTCCATTTAAATTAAGTTGTGTTACTTTCTTTGTTAGTATGTTATGTATTTAAAAATTATGAAAAATAGTACTATAAATCATAATATTTAACAGCTTAAAAATATAGATCGGCTCTCGAAATTTAACATATTCCATAATAGGTCAAACAAATTAAAAAGTAGGGGGTATTATGTATTTAAAAATTACTAAAAAAATGATACTATAATTCCAATAATCAACAACTTAAAATATTTTAAAAAAAATATTAAAAATTTGAGTGACTCTCAATTTCACATGTATCACATAAATTAGGACAAAGAGAGTAATATATATTATTTATAAATTACGAAAAAATCATATAAATTACAATAATTAACAACTTAAACATTTAAAAATCATACAAAAATTTTGTTGACTCTCCTAAGTCTATTTGTGCCACATAAATTAAGACATATGGAGTAACTAGATGTGAGAAACTTAGGGTCAATCGGTTAACTCACTAATTTACCCTTCTATTTCAATTTCCTCTATTTATATTTAGTATTTTCTCCGTTTCAACTTATTTGTGTTACTTTCCTTTTTAGTATGTTATGCATTTAAAAATTACAAAAATAATAGTATTATAAATCACAATAATTAACAATTTAAAATATTTAAAAAGTATATTAAAACTTTGATTGGCTCTAAAAATTTCACATGTGCCATAAATTGGGGCGGAGTGAATAATATTTATTTATTTTCTCTTATATATTGAAGAGAATTAACGTGAGCAAGTTAGGGTCCGTCGGTGAAAATTAACAACTTCAAATATTTAAAATATATATTAAAAATTTGATTGACTCTTAAAATTTCACTTATGCCATATAAATTGAGACAAAAGGAGTAACATATATTATTTAAAATTGCGTAAATAATATTATAATTCACAATAATTAACAACTAAAAATATTTTAAAATAAGAAAAAGGTTTAATTGACTATCCTAATTTCATCCATGCTACATAAATTGGGACAAATAAAATAGCATATATTGGACCCGTGCTTGCATGATGGACGACTTCAACACCATCCAGTCTTTTCCTAACTGATTTTACTTCTCGCCAACTAAGGGTGATTAAAGCGGTAACGAGCTCCTCTTCCATGATCAACTTATGATATCTGCCTAAATGATGTTAGACTTTAACACCCATCCAGGCTTAGCCCTTACTGATTTTACTTCTCGCCAACTAATGGTGATTAAAGCGTTAACGAGCTCCTCTTCCATGATCAACTTATGACGTCTGCCTAACTGATGGTATTAGTTACTTCAATTTCTTGATTTAAATTGACGTATAGGATAATTCTTGTAACCTTCTTGCATTTTTAAATGTCAGCATTCGGAATTCGTCTTGATGAAGGATGTAAGAGTTATCGACAACAAGTACAGTCGAAAAAAATTTGCTACAAATTGATCTGCCAACTATGAAATATCCTTTGTTTTCTTTGTTTTTTTTAACTTAAAAATACTTGAATTAATGAATCTCGCAAATCTAACTTTCTCAATGGTAAGTTACCATGAAGTTTTCTGATGCAGCGCTCCAACCTTGAAAGATTTTATAAATTTACAGCTTCATGCAAAGGAACAATAATATTAACTTTATAATTTTTTTCAGAAATATATAATCACCAGATATTACGAAGACTCAAGAAAAATCAAAAAGATTGATACAAAAATCACAGACTGACTCAACGTAATCAACACCAACATTACAGTTCTTGTTATGCTAATATTGTATGGCGAGGTTATTCTGAACCATTGTTTAATAATGTACTAAATAAGCACTTTTTGCTAATATTTTCATTATTTCTTTTCGTTGTTCCTTAAATTCATATTGGGTCCGTGCTAAGCACGGGCTTTCCCCCATCTAGTATATATATATATAATATATTTTTATTTTATTTTTTATTTATTATTATATTAGAAGAGTCAGTAAAATGGTGGTATCAACATGCCTGCTTGGCATTTAAGGGTATCTTTGTCATTTAAGTTGCAATATAGCAATTACATTGGTGGAAAAAACTATTTTCCGTAGATGTTTTGTTATATTTTTCTGTGCAGACATTTTTGCCACTATTGATTTGTCTCATCGTGTGGGCCCCAACCTCACTCTTTGATAATGTGCTTGCCACTTTTTTCTCAACATACATTATCATTTCTCTCCTCTATATTTTTCAACTTCTATTTTATCAATTTGCCATTATTTTTATTTATCTAATAATTGGTTAGTTGTATGTATTACTTTACTATTAACATGAACGTATGGAAGAAATTAACTTTTTAGTTGGTTATTATTATTTATAATATAATGTAAGATTTATATTGATACTTATGGTACTTATTGGATTCATTAGCAAAGTAAATTTAATTTTTTAAAACGTAACTTGTAATATTGAATTTAACTCCGTATTTTATATTCATATAATCTTAGATTTGAATTGTGAATTTGACTTTTTGGTTTTATAAGACAAATTAGATTAAATAATTATAACATTATTGGTATTCTGTTTAAGCTAATTTATGTGACATAATATTTAATTAGACACAAAGCTTTAAGAAAAATACTTGTTATAATTTAAAAACTGTCATAATTTTTTGTGTGACTATAAATCATCTTATATTAAGAATAAAATAAAAAATCTGTAGCTAAAACTATTTCTACCTTTCATCAGGTTAAATTCTTTTCTGAATAACGGTAGTTTGAGTTATCATTATTTCACTCATTTTTAGCCAAAATTTTGTTCAATTAATTGTTGAACTCTATTTGGGGTTTAACATTATATCATAATTTACATTTTGTTAGAGAGAAAAAAAAGGGACATTAAAATCGTAACTTACACTTTTTAAAGAAAATACAAATTTCAAGTGAGAAAATTATGTTGCAAGATTGGTGTGTATTTAAGTTCAGTTCGTCAAGTAAAGGGATTTCTTAAGCCTGTCAATAGTTCAAGGATGAAACTAATAATTCACGTCAAATTTAGAGATGTTTTCAGTTCTTCTCTCTAAAATAAGTAGTATGATATAATCTGAAATTAAAAAAATTTTAAATTGATATATGCAAGGATTTAGATTTCTACTGAGTGTAAAATAAAAATTGAATTGAATAAGAAAAAACAAAATTGGATTTAATAGATATAAAAATGAAAAATATTATAGTAGGAACTGCACTAGTAGTCAAAACATAAAAAAATTCTTGTTCATTAAGAAAATAATAATTGACATGACTATTTTATTATTATACCCATATTAACTAATGTTTAATATTAAATTTTGAAAAATGATTTGAAAATGAACAGAGAGTATATCAAAATTGAAATTATTGGGCCGTGCGCAGCACGATTCTTCATCTAGATTTTAAAATAGATGCGTTAATTTTCAATTAGGGGGGTCCGAATAAGAAAGATCTGATTCGTTCATTTTGAATTTTGGACGGTGAGATTTTCTTGATGTTTGTTTGGAGTAGGGTTGTTCATGGTTATGGTTAAAAAATTAAACTGAATCGCATTTCGAACCAAATCGATTAAAAAAAATTGATATTTGGTTTGCTGTGGTTTGATTTTAAATTTTGAAAGATTGATACTATATGGTTTGATTTTGATTTTACTAAAAAATAACCGCAAAAATAACCAAATCGAATCGAGAAATTATATATAAAAATTTTATAATTATTTATATATTATTCATAAATAAAATATAAATATTTTGTTAAATTTTAATTAACTTAAGTCATTTACTTTGTCATTTTCTCTAGTCCAGCACTTAAATTTTAGCTCAACTATTACAACCCTAAGTCAAAGTTCATCAAAATCCATTAATTAAGTCTTTATCTACCCTACCTCACATAAGATAGTCACACTTTCTCTTAATTAAATCACTTTGTACATGTAATAAAAACTCTATTATTGTTTAAATGCTTAATTGAATCCACAATAGCTTTCTTATGGAATGTTCATATACTAGGTGTATGTGTCTGTCAAGATACGTATGTCCTAAAAAAAATATTGTTGTTGTTATTATTATTATTATTATTATTATTGTTGTTATTATTGTTATTATTGTTATTATTGTTATTATTGTTATTATTGTTATTATTATTATTATTATTATTATTATTATTATTATTATTATTATTATTATTTAATAATTATTGTTATTATTCTTTGAAGACAAGGGAATCCCTCTTTGGTGCTATTAACTTCCACTGTCCATTTCATAATCCAGGGGATTGAGAATTCTATGAAAAAATACATTATGGACATTCCTTCAAATAGATATTATCTTTCTCCATGCTTATTAACTTTGGAGATACGTCAACCCATTGAGCGTATAAACTCTTATAAGGTTTTGGTAGGATATTTACATAAAGGACCGTATAAAGTCCACCATTGGCTAAACCAATTTGGTATCTGTTGCTTGAATACATGCGAGCATATTTTAATAAACCACAAATGCTTCTTATTAGAATTTTCATATAAAAGGGCTTTATGAAAGCCATCCATATAATCCCAATAATTATATTTAACCGAAATTCTTTGTTCAGGATGGATATAATCTCTTTCCTTTAAAGTACTAATTCCCCATTCCTCTGGAGAAATAATTTTCTTAATTATTAATTTTGAAAAGTTATAAACTTTTTTTGTATTGGTCGGGTAAAAGTGTTGGAATTCTCCAGACCCTGTTGCTGAGAGTATTATCTCATAGTGCATCGTGTATTTATAAGCAGGAGTAGTGTATGATACTGAGTCTAGGTACCTGTGCATTATCTGCCAGAGATCATCTTTCCATTTAAGGTTATTTTGTTCAAGAAGAAGTATTACTTCTTTCTTATCATTTTGATCAAATATTTCTTCATTCTCTTCATATGTAAGAACTGTAGAATATGATTGAGGGGCCTCATTTTTATCTTGTTTGGATTTTATAAAATCCATAAATTCTTTGTACATGGAGTGATCAATATTAAGATCTGAGGTATTAGCAATATTAGCTGCTATTAATTTTTGGTTTCCCATTTGGGCAAGGATATTACCTCTGCATGTTCCTGCCTTTCCTCTTCCCCTCCTTGCTGGTGGGGCCATGATGGTCTCATCCTATCATTCATAAAAATAAAATATTAGTCTAAATATTCTCTTGTGAGAAAATCAGGCACACTATTATCTGATCCTTTTTTATAATGAATTTCAAAATCAAATGGGGCTAATAAAACCTGCCATCTAGCAAACATTTATTTTGAAACATCATGCTTGCAATCTTTTTCAAATGTAAATTTAGCAGCTTGACAATCTGTTCTTATCAAAAACTTTTGATTATATAAATCCCCTTGAAATTTTAGAACACATTTAACTATTGCCAATATTTCTTTTGCCACAGTGGCATAGTTTTTCTGGCTATCATTCCATTTACCAGAATAAAATTGAACAATATAATCTTGTTTATTATCAGGACAGTATTGTGTTAATACACCTCCGTAACCAATATCTGAAGCATCTGTTTCCACAGTTTTTCCCCAATTTGAATTAGCTAAGGTTAGGCAAGGGAGATTTTTAACCTTTCCCTTAATATGTATAACAACTTTAGTATGACTATCAGTCCAAGCAGTAGGATTCATTTTTAACCTGTCATATAAGATGGTTGTATCTTTGGCTAATTCCTTTATAAAAGGAGCAACATAGTTAAGGCTACCAAGAAATCTTTGTAGCTGGGTCTTATCAGTTAAGATATTAGGAAACTTTGAAGCAAATTCAATACTTCTATTATTGTGACTAATTTTTCCTTTCTCAATATTATGTCCCAAAAATCTGACATTTGTTTGAAATAGGGACATTTTTAGGGTAGAAATAACTAACCCATTTTGAACAATAATTTTTTAAAATAATTCTAAATGTTTAAAATGGGTTTCTATTGTTTTAGAAAATACTAGAATATCATCAATACAAACAATTATAAAATTACTATAAGGTATGAAGATATCATTCATAATTTTTTGAAATTCTGATGGAGCATTTTTCAAGCCAAAAGGCATGAGGTTCCATTTGAGTTGTCCCATAGGGACATTAAAAGCTATTTTATACCTATCCGATTCATCAATTTGAATCTGCCAATATCCTTATTTTAGATCAAATTTTGAAAATATGATAGCATCATAAACTCTATCGAGTAAGTCCTTTTTATTAGGAATAGGATACATGATCCATTTTAAAGCCTTATTAAGAGGTTTATAATTTATAACTAACCTGGGAGCTCCTCTTTCTTGTTATGCATGTTTATTAACATAAAAAGTTGTACAAAACCAGGGTGACTTAGAATACCTTATTAGGCCTTTCTGAAGTACAGGATCAATTTCCTATTTGCATAATTCTAAATATGTTGAATTCATTTGGCAAGGCCTAGCTTTAGTGGGAATACCACTTTCAATAAAGCTATCCTCGTAAGGTAAATTAACAACATGTTTTTTTCTATTCCAAAAAGCATTTGGATGTTCTGCACATATTTGCTGATGGAATTGATTTTTTTCTTGTCATATTTATCCATTAAGAAAATAATGATTGATATGACTATTTTATCACACTACTCCTATTAATTAATATTTAATATTAGGTCTTGAAAAATAATTTGAAGAATAAGTAATTAATATTAAAAATAATTGTCTTCACATGACATTTTGGTATAACAAGTAAAAATAAGAATCTATTTTTAGAATAATGAACAAGTAAACATTACGAGACTAAAGAATAGCCTAGGGATTTTCATGGTATGTATGTGATTAGATCTGAAATATTTGACATAGATATGAGAATTGTTATATGGAACAGGGAGATACAAGTACTAGAAGTACTATATTACAAGAAGTAAATATACCTCATGACTTAGATTTGTTAAACAATTGGACTATTCCAAGGGTCCTTATCATTCCAAGGGTCCTTATCAAGACTATGTATGATTATAGATGGTTTGATAAACTACCTTCAAAACAACTTACAAAAACTACCGAGCAGTCCCTTGCTCTAAACTCGTCTGAATAGACTATTCGTTTGTTAAATGAGCGTGATGTTAGCTTATACAAAAATCAATTTAATTTTATGCATATTGGCATGGTGCAGATTGCGTTTAAACCTCTAACCCTTAAAGGGTTACCAGAAATATTTATGGCAGCTCTCCGAGATGCGCGGAATTATAATTTTCGTCAATCATTGATAGGTTCGATAGAATCTACAGTTGCATATGGTCCCGTATATTTTAATACTCAACCCAATTTGCAACTATCTCGCTCTGATACCACTTCTTACAGGATCTCAATAGTCGGGCGGTAGTCCGCCATAATGACTTAAATCTTGTAATCAAAGTACCCGTACAAGGGGCATACAATCAAAATACAAGAGAATTTTCTTCTTGTTTTAATGACTGTCTGGAATGGGTTAAATACCCTTTTACCCAAGCAAGGGGCCTGTCGAGATCGTAATACATACTCAAGTTGAGCTCATGTGTCTAGCAGTTCTAATCGGGAAAAGATAGCCTTTTTTTTCCATTTTTAACGGGTTTAAGTCAACTGGCTGGCTAGACGGAGCCACTAAGGCACAACCAACAAGAGTAGTGCTAGGATCTGACTGTACCACCATCTCGAAACCAAGTCAAAACAACTGTATAGAAAATTCCTTTATACTTTAATTGAGTCTAGATTATTTTCATGGTCAGTATATGAGAGAAGTTAGATATTCAACATAGATATGAAATAGCTTAGCCGGACATCGTCCTGGCTGGGAGAGATAAAAAGTATAAAAAAGAAAACAAAATTAATACCTTGTTAGGCTAGGATGCAAGGTCAAGTGCTTTCTATCTCAGAGACTTTATTTACTTCAGAAATATGTTTACAGGTTGAGAGAGAATACAAAAGAGAGAGAGAGGTATCTAAAAGATTGCCCCTTAGTGAGGGCCAAATGATCCCATAAATAGAAAAAGAAAACTACTTTATCTACAGTAGCTAATGGCCCCAACATCTGGGTCCTTTTAACAGTGTATCTATTGTTTGCACAGTACTTTTACTGTGTTGTTGGGTCCGGCGGCTCTCATACTTTGTCTTTTCCCTTTATACTTCGGATAAGGGCTTCGGCTCTTTTCAAGGCCTCTTCTGAAATATCATGTTCTTCATCTACTGGCTGTGAGTCTAGGGTGATATCATCATTGCTTGCATCACTTTGCATCAAAGTGTTTGATTTTTCATATTGATTAATGGATTGCGATAAATTTCTTTTTACTTGCTCGAGATATTTCTCAACCATCTCATTTTTATCACCTTCTTGGAAGGATATCCTTCTGGCAATGTCTTACTGAACTATCATCAATTACCTCCTTTGCAGGAGTCTTCGAATAATCTTGGATTCTTTCGGTAATAGAGTCCAAAAGTTCTTGTCCAAACAATATTTTGGTCTTAGGATCCTTTTTTATCAATTTGTCCCAAAAATTGTTATAGAATACCCTATATAAACACGGTATTTGATCCTCCGTAAATCCTAATTCTGGCGTCCACTTGTGAATCCAAGGGATTGAGAATTCAACAAAAAAGTATATTTGATCTAATTTTTCTAAGCAGCAGATATGATCTGCGTGATAGAGTTCATTTAGTATGGGCGATACTTTGGCCCATTCTTTAAACAGTTTTAAAAATAAATCTGGTAAATTTTTTGATGATGGGCCGTGGTATGACCACCATTTTAAAAACCAATTTGGAATTTCTAAGTCAAATATCTTTGCGCAAACCTTTATAAACCAAGTGTGTTTATATTTACTATTATTATAGTAAAGCACTTTATCAAAGGCTCAGATATAATCCCAATAAGTAAAGCTTACTCGAGCTTTGTTAAGACTTATCAGTCTTTCATTCATGGTTGATATCCCCATTCTTCGACAGATATAATTTGTTTAATGATAATTTTCGAGAAACTATGTTCCTCTGAGCCATGGCTAGACATTCCAGGGAAATGCTGAAATTCTGCACTTCCTATTTCTTTCAGGATAGTTTCGTAATATGCATGGATTTTTTATGACTCACCCGGGTAATATAATCCATTTAATAGATACCTTTGGAATATTTTCCATGGTTCGTTTTTCCTCTGAATTTCAGAGTTTTCTACCAGAAATATCATTTCTCTGTTAGGTACTTGTTCAAATGATTTTATATCATCATTATGACTGGGGAATCTGAACTAGATCCGTATGAGGATCGTTGTTGATTCGGGGATGATCTTCCCCCTCTTACTCTTACTCGTCCCCTGACCCATGGCGGGTTCATCCTGCATGCATAGCACGAAGTTGTTTTAATCATCTGATAATTCGTCATAAATAAAACTGTCCCATCTTTCATCATCTGATGGAATATATTCATTTTCACAAAAAATAGAGAAATCTTCTCTAACAAGATCATCAAAATTTTTTGGGACTGCGATTCTTTTCATTTCACAAGGTAAAGGTATAACCTTTAGAATAGTGATTAATAACTTTTCTTCTAAGGAAATTGTGTAAAAGGTCGGAGAAGTCATTGTTGAAGGTATTCTCTGGATAAGAAATCAGGAAGAGAATTATCAACTCCCTTTTCATACATAATTTCAAAATCAAAAGGGGCCAACTATGCTTGCCACCTAGCAAAAATCATTTTAGAGGCATCATGCTTAAAATCATTGTTAAACATGAATTTAATAGACTGCGCATCAATTTTTATCAAAAACTTTTGATTATATAAATCATCCTGAAATTTTAAAATACATTTGACTATTGTTAACATTTCGTGAGACACAATAGCATATTTCTTCTGGGCTTCAGTCCATTTTCCTGAATGAAATCTTATCAAATATTCACATTTATCCTGGGATTTATTTGTTTTAATATTCCACCATAACCAATGTTAGACGCATCCGTCTCAATAATCTTTTGCCAAGTAGGGTTAGCAAGAGTTAAACAAGGTAAAGAATTAACACGATGTTTAATATCTTTAACTAAAGCAATATGACTGCTAGTCCAAGGTCCTTTATAACCTTTCCTCAACCTGTCATAGAGAGGTGCTAAATCACGAGATAGATTCTTATAGAATGGAGAAATGTAATTCAAACTTCCTAGAAATCTCTGTAGTTGAGTCCTGTCAGTAATAATATCAGGAAATTTTGATACAAATTCAATAGCTCGTTGGATAGGCGTAACCTTTCCTTGACAAATATGATGTCCTAGAAATCGGACATTAGTTTGAAATAGACTCATTTTAGGTTTGAATATAACTAAACCATTTGTATGACAATTTTCTTAAATATGTCAAGATGCTTAATATGCATTTCAAAGGTTTTAGAAAACACTAAAATGTCATCAATATAGACTATTATAAAGTCTAGATAAGGGTTGAAAATATCATTCATGATTTTCTGAAACTCAGAAGGGGCATTTTTCAATCCAAAAGGCATAATGTTCCATTCATATTGCCCAAAAGGAACATTAAACGCAGTTCTATAAGAATGCTCTTTAAATATTTGAATATGCCAATACCCTGATTTCAAATCAAATTTTGAGAATATTGTATCATATAATCTTGAAAGCAAATCCTTTTTATTTGGGATCGGATATCTGATCCATTTTAAAAATTTATTTAAATGTTTGTAATTTATTACTAACCTAGGAACACCGCGCTCCTTTTCTGCAGCATTATTAACATAAAATGTAGTGCATGACCAAGGCGACTTAGAGGGTTTTATTAAACCCTTTTGTAGCAATCTATCAATCTTCTTTTTGCAGAATTCAACCAATTCGGCGTTCATCTGACAAGGACGAGACTTAGTTGGAATATCATTCTCAGAAAAATCCTCCTCATTTGGAAGAGTAACAATATGCTTCTTCCTATTCCAAAAAGCACTAGGATGATCAGCACAAATATCAATGGCCATCTGTTCAGAGATTAATTTCATTTTTTCCTGAACTTTAGTAGATTTAAGCGTATCAGTTACGTTCATGCTAAAACACTCCAATTGTAATGAATGAACATATTTTTGCTTCATATTAAATAAAGCATTTATGTCCCTAGATACAGGATCAGTAATAAAAGTATAACTTATTTTTTTGTTATTATATCCTGCAGAAAATCCTTTAGCATCAATATGAGAAAAAGGATAAATAGCATTTATAAATGGGGTTCCAAGTATAATTGGAGGGTATAATTGATTTTTTACCAAAAAGAAGAAATGCGGAATGCAAACCTTATTTTGGTAAATACGCATATTAGGTAATTTATACTTTATATCTAAAGCATGTCCTGAGGCGGACTTAACCATATGAGTAGTTTTTTGAAAATATTTTGTGGGGATAAGACCTTCTTGGATACAGCTTACATCAGCTCCACTGTCTATCATAGCAATATCAGTTATGGAAAAAGTATTATCAATTAAAATAATACATTTAACATACCATTTATGCGCAGTAATCACCTGCATTGTTCCTAGAAACAAATCGGTTTTAGGATCAAAATTTAAAGATTGATTAAGATCATCCAATGGATTTTCAGCGTTATGAGCTAACACTCCTTTTCCTTTATCATTGGATGGCTCAGCTGGAGAATTATTGTTCTCTATCTGAGTTATCCTATGATCACAAATCATTTGATTTTGGTTAAGAGATTTAATTTCTCTTTTCAAATTTTCAATTTCTACTTTCAGATCGTCAAAGAGGAATCTCTCGATTGGGTATTTTTATTCATAAGTCGGTTATTAACCACCATAAATGAGTAAGGGGCCTGATAATCGAAGCTTTTCAGATTTTCAAAATGTTTTGAAGAGCTCACTGTTGAATTACTGGCAAAATTAATATTTTTTTCTCAAAGTTCCTTATCAGTAACTTCTTTTAAAAGCTCTATTACATTGTCAGATATAATAGTTTTGACATTTAAATCTTGAAATTGTGATTGTAATTTATAAAATTTATCATTTTCACAAACACAAGTGTCAGTTTTACAAGTATTGCAAGAATCTTCACAAACCTTTTCGTCTTCTGAGAAGTCAAGCAAGTCAACTTCAACTTCAGATTCTGAAGATGAATCATAATTTGATTTTGAACCAGAAGTGTATAACAGACCATAAATCTTATCATGCAACTCTTCATCTAGTTCTAATGCTTTCAGCTTTTCAAGTTTACAATTCGGAGCTATATGTCTGAACTTTCCACATCGTAATACTTAAGATCAGTAAGGTCCTTGTTTGACCTATTCTTGGTAAATCTATGAGACTTACGATGGCTTCTTCTAGCCTCTCTATCTTCTTTTGATCTTTTCCTAGATCTTCTTTTTTTATAGGATCCGTCATAGTCGCGATACTTCTGACATTTATCCTTTTTTCTCTTGCTATGAGCAGAGGTTTCTGATTTTCCTGGCAAACCAAATTGAGTACAAAAATCTCCCAGTTGGTTTCTTTCTTTAAGATTATCAATCTTAAGTTGTCTTGATAATCTTAACTCGTTACATAAATATAATCCTTCTTGGGTACAGGCTCCTATCAGCTTCCCAAAGGTATGATCGTGACAAGGGATTTCTCCAAAATTCCCTCTTAGAGTTTTTCTAACTCTCTCAGCAAAAAGGGATGGAAGACCATCTATGAACTTAGCTTTCCAATGATCCAGCTTGTTTTCGGGTAGTTCCATCACCTGACTCATAAATGTGTCTTTATACCATCTAAATTCTCCCAAAGGTCTACATCGTAGACCGTTTAACATAGTACGAATAGTTTCATACTGGTTGGTAAACCTACCACTAAAATGTTCTAATAAACTCGTCATTTCCAACTTTCTCCACTTTTCAAACCCATGCACTTTCTACACTATTTTTCATTTTTCTTTTCTTATTTCCACTCTAGATGTCCCACATGCAATCATTTTCAAATTTTGGACGATTCAAGTTTCATTTAATCATTTTCTTTCTTTTTCAAAGATTTTTCTTTCTTTAAGACTTTCCATCCATCCCTCAATTTCTCACTTCTTTTTTTTCTTTTTCTTTTTTTATATCAAGCCATCATGTGGTAAGCATCCCTTCAATGAATTTCCCATAACACCCCGAACTTAGGCTTTTAGCCTCAACTTTCATAACCTCAAGTTCAAGGAGGGAAGGGTTAAATAGAAGGTTACTTTTTCAAAAAGGATAAGGCTTGTAATGTGGTTGCCAATAATAAGGATTAGGCTCAAAGGGGGCAACTACTGATATATTTAGTGCAAAGGTGGGATTTTTAGGCCAAGAGGACTTCAAGAACATCAAAGAAAGCTGAAGATCATTTCTCCAACCAAACTCAATCAAGATTAACATTTCAGACCAACCAGGTAAGATCTAGGTGACAAAGGTAAACACAAGGTATTATTCAACAACTCACCACACATGGCCTACAAATCAATCAAGATGGCTCAAAATCTTACTTCCTTTTCAAAATATAAATAGCATTGAACATTTTAACCACTAACGGATCAAAAGTCACAAAATGAGAAGTAAGAGTAGTCATAAAATCATTCACAACATGCTCAACCTTTTAAGAATGGATAGGTATGCTCACCACTATTCACATGCATGACTATGCTCGTAGTACCAACCAAGTCAAAACCTTCCCAAAAAGATGATGATGTTGTCCTTAAGAAAGCCGTCAGCCAATCCATCATCGGGCAACCTCATGCATATCTATTTGGGAATGACTATTCACACTTCGCCACATTCAACGCCAATCAAACACTCACAAGTAATCAATGATTTAACCTTAAGAAAGTCGCCACTCTCTATCCATCATCGGGTATCGTCAATCCAAATCTTATTATGAAAATAAAAACACAGAAGCTACAAACTACAAATCAAAAACTAAAATAGACCAATCCAACACAATATCAATAGAAACATCCACAACATCAAAGCCCGACAAAGGTACACCAATCCATAACAAAGAAAGAAATGTATGCTCGACAAGGGAACAATCACAATATGCAAAAACAATCAACAAAATGAGTACAAGGGTGGCACCCCAACTGAAAATGAAATTGTTTCCTCATAGTCCAAATATCAAAAGAGAATACGAGGGATTACCAAAGCAAAAGAATTTTGCACGTTTACAATAATCAACATGGAAAAGATTGAGAAGGCAAATATCACTAGGAAGTAGTTTGATAGGAAAAAATGATCTTAGAAAATATTAATTGAGCATAAGATGAAATCAACCAAAATTGAATATAATGCTGAAGTACTTGATAGCCTCAGCAACATGCTTAAAGAGTGTCAAAGAACCTATCAGAAAACTCAGCACCGATCCTGCACTCATAGCCTGCAAATTGATCAATATTTAAACAATAAGTTTCAAGGGAGAGCTTCATGGTTGTAGGGTACCGACAACCAAAGAGCCTTAGTTCAAATTTCCAAAAAAATCACTTGTTTGAATACCCGAGAGAAGTGCAAAAACCTACCTAGATAGTCAGGAAGACCTGCATAATTGACCTTCTTCACTCGTGGATGGAAATACATATATTCAGCAATTTTATATGCATTTTCCTGTGAGATATTGAAAATTTTAAGTTAGAACACTGTGATGTGCCAAAATTTTACAAGCTACACTAACTTCTCTACACAATATAAAGATGAAGATGCAGCGGTATGCATGCCATAATCATGAAAATCTATAGGGTCAAGAATAATAGAATAAAAAAGGCACAGAAAGGCATATATGTTTCTAGAATGAGTGGTGGGACAACTAATTTCACCACAAAAAAAAGCAAATAAAATTAAGACTATTGTTTTACAACGCGAAGAGCAATTGTTTTGATTCCTCTCAAACAAAGCCAACAATCGAATGATGCTAAGTACACTTCCTTCGCCAAGCTGGTTAAGTAGGAAAATTTATAAGCAAATTATCAGAAGGACACTTGACATGTTCAAAGAGAAACAAGGCATCAGACATCATTTACATTCAATACGCTATACATAACTAACTAAAGATTTTTAGATATAGACTTGTCAATGAACTGATTTCTTAAACTTTACTTAACTTTATCAGGTATCAACAACAACAAAAAGAATTCTTAAACTTCATGGTCAATTATAAGGGAAGCCAGTGCATTCAGAAAAATAATTTAAGTGTCACGAAGTATTGCATAAATTTGTGCATTGCAGTATCTATATGGTGCTGCATGGGGAGGACTTCTTGTACACACCTTAAGCCATATGGAAGGGATCCATTTTTGACTTGCATACAACCCTCAGTAAATATACTAAGATTGTGAGAAGTCTCATCCCCAGGCCTCAGTGAAGGCCCTCATTCAGAGTAAAGAATTATGGGAGTTGCGAGACTATCGTCCTTTATATCCTTCAAATCCAGTCCAATGAAAATAGAAATCTTATTTTCAAAAAGAATTGGAAGAGGAAAAGGAAGTACGATATCAACATTTGCTATCTATTGTTGAACAGTTTTAGAGTTTCACTATGAGTTGGGTAAGTGATTCATTGCTAGAGAAACCAGTAATGGGTCTATTTACAAACTCACATTCACTAAAGTCAAGTTCCTCATGTGATTATTGGTTTAGGACACCAAAAAAGATCCAAGAAAACTAAGAATATATTGTTACACCCTAAAAATTTCTAAGTTAAGACCCGAACTATTCTTCATTTACGTATAAGGTAGTGTCGGGTAATTCTTAAATTATACTTAGGTGTTAAGGTCAATTATTTAGTGTGAGAATAAATTTGGAAATGAATTAAGGTTGCAAGAAACCCCTAGCACAAAGTTGAGTTGAAAGCTTCCTTATCGAGTAAGTTTTGATGTAAGATTTTACTTAGGTCAACTTCAAACAATCATATCTTCCAGCACATAATGAATTAGGTGCCCCATGACTGACCAAATTAAAGGTTTAAGAGTCCTCTTTCCAACGCCACCCAGTTTACCTCATTTTGAGTTTGGAGTAAAAAGTTATGCCCGTTTTAGTGAAGTCTCGTCAGGCAGACGTAGAACTACGACTGGACCTACGAATGGTAGATATTTCCACGAATGGTAGACCCTTCTGTAAAGCCTTGCTGCAATCTTTTTAGCAATTTCCTGCACACGTTCTAGGGTTATTTTTGTCATTTCCTAAGCTTTGTAACCCTATACTAAGTTGTTTTTGAATGTTTTAACGGTGTATATAATTCAAGTAATAAGTTTTCCTCTCAAAATCATTAATCGAAACCTTTAAGTATTTAGAAATTCTCTTAAAACTCACCTAGGGTTTCTCTTCTCCATCAAGAACCCTAAATTTTGAGTTTCGATTGAGAGTCTTTTGAACAAGCATCTTTTGTCATAAATTGATTTTTGAGGAGTTAAAAGCGAGTTCAAGAGTGAACTTTAAAGCATAATTTTTGAGTTAAAGTTAAGAGAACTATATGATTCCCAAATGTTTCATTTTTACATGAAGAAAGAGAGTATTAGTTTGAGAAAGGTAAAAGAGTAAATCTAGGATTCTATCCTTAGATTTAGGTATTTTTTAGATGAGTTGATGTTGAGTTCTGAGTTCTTGAGTTCTTGATTTTTGAATTGTCGTATATTGTGTATTGAGATTATTGAGTTGATTGTTCATGTCTATTTTTCAGCATGAACCATATTCTTGAGTATTCATTGAGTTCTTATTGAGAATCTTTTAAATAAAACATAATTGTTTAAACTGAGTTTTTAAGAAAGTAAAGAGGAGTTTGAGAAAGAGTTTTAACCAAGATTTGACAAGAGTATAAAGGAACTAAGTATTTCCAAATGTATCACTTTTTACATTGAGCAAAGAGAAACCTTGTTTTCTAAAGGAGCAATGAGTTCAAAGATATTTCAGAGCATTTACCTCTTTTAAGAGGATAGTTTGGGCAATTATCTCAAACCATAGAAAGAGTATGTTTTATACATTTGAAAATCTAGGATTCTATCCTTAGATTTGAGTATTTTTTAGATGAGTTGATGTTGAGTTATGAGTTCTTGAGTTCCTGATTTTTGAATTTCTATTCCTAATTATTAAATTGTTGTATATTGTGTATTGAGATTATTGAGTTGATTGTTCATGTCTATTTTTCAGCATGAACCCTATTCTTGAGTATTCATTGAGTTCTTATTGAAAATCTTTTAAGCAAAACATAATTGTTTTAAACTGAGTTTTTGAGAAAGTAAAGAGGGGTTTGAGAAAGAGTTTTAACCAAGATTTGAGCAAGAGTATAAATGAACTAAGTATTTCCAAATGTATCACTTTTTACATTGAGCAAAGAGAAACCTTGTTTTCTAAATGAGCAATGAGTTCAGAGATATTTAGAGCATTTACCTCTTTTAAGAGGATAGTTTGAGCAATTATCTCAAACCAGAGAAAGAGTATGTTTTAATACATTTGAGCATGAGTATATATATATATATATATATATTATTGGGAGTAGTATTGAGCACCGATATGGGGATGAGTTCAGACAATTGAAAATCCTCATAAACCATGCCTTGCCAACATGGGTACAAGATCATACTTTTTAGATGAATCCTTATTGCTTAGTGGATCCACTTAGTTGAGAGGTTCTATACCCCGACACGGTATAGGACAGTTCTAGCAGCGTGGGCTAGACGATGTATCATCATGTAGCTCAAAGTGATGGTTGTTGGTTAGAGAATCTTCCAATAGAGTAAAAATTGTATTTTTGTTATATCACTTAATATGTTGAGTTCAGAGATGAGTAAGTATTTTTGTAAAGTTTTAATGATTTCACTTCATTATTTCTTTACATTCGGTTGAGTATATATCTATATCTATTGGGTCCTTTCATTCAGTTATTTGTTATTAAGCTATATTACATACTCGTACATTCAATGTACTGATTTCATTCGACCTGCATCTTTTAATGTTGCAGATACAGGTTCTTAGGATCCTCAACAAAATTCCATTGAGATCACTTCATTCGCTCGTCAGCTTTTGAGTGAGACCTCCTTGCTTTCAAAGGACTTTAGTTTTATGAATTGTTAGTAGTAGTTCTCTTGAGGATTCGTGGGTCTTATCCCGACACTCATCTTTGTACAGTAGAGGCTTTATAGATAGACAATTTTTGAGAGTCTTTCAGTTTCAAATGTTGTTTTAAAACTTATGTTTCATACTCACAGAGTTTTGAGATTTATTACACTGTCGATTTAGCATTTCTTTCGATTTGATGCTTGTGTATGCATGAGTTAGTATTCCACTTGTATTCGGCAAGGATGAGGGTTCACTTGGGGGGCCAGCAATTGTTCTCGAGTGCCGTCCACGTCAAGGGTATAGGCCCCGGTCGTGACATATACAACCATAAGATAACAATATATCAAATTATAAAACGTATGCAAAATAGAGGAAAAATCTTTCTCCTCTGACCGTAAGTACACCAGCCATGAGATCACTATGACCAGATATGAACTTAGTAGCTGAATACATCACAATATCTACAAAACCATGGAAAAGTAAGCTAAAGGCCCTGAGACACGGACAAGAACCCGATGCCCTAAAGGCCCGAGAGAACCAACGTATAACTTTTGCTTACTATGCATACAACTATGACAATGTTAAAGTTGTGACAAGTTTATGTAGGATGCAGCGATAAGAACCAACATAAGTAGACCCAAAACTTATATACAAGGCTTGGCCATTGAGGCCTCAACTGTAAAGAGACAAGATGCAACTAAACTATATACATTAGTATACAAAGCCTAAAAAATATAGAAAACCTTAGTTTAGGATGGGACAAGGCACCGCCTTACCATTAACTATCATACAATAACAAAATAGGTGCCAAAGACTCGGTAAGCCACGAATAAACCTGGAGCTTCTCCAATAGCAACTGCGTAGCTCTTCTCCTACTAAAGTGGTCTGCTAGCTGGAGTACTTGTGCCTACAACATGAAATGCAGCATCCCCCACGAGGGATGTCAGCACGAAAAAAATGTATTGAATATATGAGGAAATAGCATATGTAAAATAAGGGCTCAAATGAAATCAAGTATCAATATATTAGTGCATAGATCAGAATAGAAGACCACCTTTGTTTACTCTTGTGGGATCATGTATGTTACATTCTTTTCTTTACTTTATAATCTTTGTAAGGCATGTGATACAAATGATCATCTAATCAGTGGTAGAAGAGGATGACCCATGCTAGGCATTTTAACCCCTACGATGCTATTCTCATAATTACACAAATTGGGATCGGCCCATGGTAGGATTTTGCCCCTTAGCTGCCACCCTTCTATACCAATTAGGATCGACCCATCTAGGCATGTGCTCCTAGGCTGCCACCCATAAATACACAGATTACTTCTCTTAATTTCTTTAATCTTTGGGGATCGACCCATGCTAGGCATTTTCCCCTAGGCTGCCACCCATAAATACACAAATTGCTTCTCTTAATTTCTTTAATCTTTGAGATTGTTTTTTTTGGTGATCATAATCATTTTTTAGATTTGGAACTACGGACCAATAGTAGAAGATATGAGAATAATAACTTTAAGGAAGTAACAATGACGTAAGAAGCTATGTAACATCAATGTATTACTTAAGAGCTTAAATGGCACAATTGACTTCAATTGAGTAAGAGGAGAATTCACCAAGCTTGCTATTGTGAATACCATTTCTATACTAGCACATAGGAGGATAAATACACAAATATAGAGTAATGAACATACACTGAAGTAATTCGAGACACTAAGGAGAGGGAAAAATGTTGTTTGCTATGTTGGAGATCGTACACTGCCTCTATGTTACCTCTACAAGGAATTGAGCTTAGGAAACTCACTTCGTTGATATTAATCACAAATATAATATTTCATGCCAAGGAATATGGAATCGAATAGCATTACATACCTTGATATATAATTCAAAAAGTATGGCTTAAGCTCCTTCTCTTCAGATTATAAATCTACAATGAAATAAGTTATAAAACTAGTATTAGTAGTTAATCAACCAATTTGAGCTACTTGATCACACAAAAATAGTAATCGAGCAGTAAGCCTTCAATTTATCAAGCCAAGACTTTCGTGCCTTTCCCTTTTCCTTTAAGCTCGTCTATATACTATATAACCTTCTTATAAGGTCCTCCCCAAAACTCCATGTTTTGCGGATAATATAGAAATTAATATACAAATGTGTAGTAGGCAGTAAGTTCATGTAACACCCAATTCAGTGATATATCACAACGCCCTATAATGTTTAGGTCCTTTAACGTCTTCACAACTTCTCCACACATCCCATCACATCCCTTATCATAATATACATAAACCAGTCCCTAAGCATCATAACGTAGCAGGAATAATATGAACTCATAACTTTCGGTCACTGTCCCATGAGTTCCAACTAATAGTACATTTAAAATGCTAAAACCAGCTCACAATTCCATTAAAGGGGACTCCCATCCATGGCTGTCCCAACATGCACAACCACCACAACATCCTCCCCAGTATTACACCATGTAAAAGGAACAATTTCAAACTCATTAATACATACCAAATGTCCTAATTAACTAAAGCACAAGAGAGGGAGAAAATTGCAGTAGTAGTGTAGTACCTTGCTGGACAGAAACACCACTTGCTAAGACTTTGATATATCAAGTAAAGCTTATCCTCTCCAACATGTCTTGATAAGAAGAGAGGGGTTACAAACCAGCACATTACTTATATCTTAATAAAGAACAGAAAATAATCAAGGCAGTAGCTTTACCTTACTTGGGGAAGATTTTTCTTTTTATTTTCTTACTTATACCCTTCAAGTGCTTGAATTCCCCTTCAATCTTAGATTAAAAAATAGGCGTAATGTATTTTTATGGCTGCTATAAGAAGCTAGCAAGAGAGAAACTCCAGAAAATCAGATTTTTTTTGAAAGTTAAAATGGCTGGAAAAAGATGGTATCAATCACTTTTAAAAGGACATGCTTTGGCCAACTTTAACACTCATTTTGGGCCATAATTTATCAAGTAGGTGATCCACCTACTTGGATTTTTCACTTGGGCCTTTTTGGACTTAAGATTATTGGGCCTTGGCTGTCCATCTTCCCTTGTTCTTCTACTCAACTTGCGCCAGATTAATGTAAGTAGGTGGTAGTGTACTTGGCCCAATAATATGGTTAAAAGAGTCTTAGTAGGTGATGCACCTACTTGGTCCTTTAGGCTGGTCAATAAGTCAAAGTATTTGATGCACCAACTTGTCACCTACTAGCTTAGTTAAGTCAAGCAAGCAGCTCACTTATTTTATTTCATTTTCTAAATCTTAACCCTTTTTCTTTAACTTAACACTTCACTTTAAACTTTAAGCTCAAATACCACCTTACTATCTCGAGTTTAAATACTTCCATCGAGGTTAACTTGGAGTATACATGCTGAAATGTGCAAGGCATTATAACACCTTCCAATCTATTTTAAATTAACATTACTCATCTAATAAACATGGTCCCTCACCTATACCATAATTCTATCTCAAGTGTCATATGAATAAAAGTAGCATATGGGGTATTACAAGGTGTTACATCTTCCCCTCCTTAAGAACATTCGTCCTCTAATGTTAGCATAGTTTCCAGCCCCAAAAACGTTCAAGCCTAAGTTACGTACTACTATTATTCACATAATACATATAGACTTATACTTGCCAAAGCCTCAACTCAACATTTTCATCTTTCTCATCGATCTGAGAGAGATGAGGATACTTCAATTTCATTGCTTCTTCCGCTTCCCATGTAACTTCTTCTACTTGTTGGTTTCTACATAGAACTTTTACAGAAGCTACCTCTTTATTTATTAACTTCTTAACTTGATGATCCGGAATAGCAATGGGTACTTCTTCATAAGTGACGTCTCCCGTAAGTTGTACATCTTTAGTAGGAGTAATACGAGATGGGTCACCTATGCACTTCCGAAGCATTGAGACGTGAAACACCGGATGAACTGTTGAAAGCTCTTGTGGTAGCTCTAACTCATAGGCTACTTGGCCAACTCTTCGAATAATCTAATATGGACCTACGTAGCGTGGAATCAGTTTTCCCTTTTTACCAAATCTTGTTACCCCTTTTATTGGAGACACCTTCAAGAACACCTAATCCCCTATAGAAAACTCTAGTCCTCTCCGTCTAACATCCGCATATGACTTGTGTCGACTTTGAGCTGTTGCTAGCCGCTGTTGTATCACCTTAACTTTTTCCATAGCTTGAAGAACAACATCTGGCCACAAATAAGGCAGTTTCACCCATTTCAAACCAGCCGACTGGTGACCTACATTTTTTTCCATATAAAGCTTCATAAGGTGCCATTTTGATACTTGAATGGTAGCTATTGTTGTATGCGAACTCAATTAGCGACAAATGATCATCCCATATACCTTTGAAGTCTACTATACAAGCTCGCAGTATATCCTCAAGTGTTTGAATTGTACATTCTGCCTAACCGTCCATTTGAGGGTGAAAGACTGTACATAAATTCACTTGTGTTCCCAAACTCTTCTGAAATGACTTCCAAAAATTTGCAGTGAATTGAGCTCCCCTATCATATATAATAGAGATTGGCACTCCATGTAGCCGAACTATCTCTTTAATATACAACCTTGCATATTCTTCAACTGTATAAGTAGTCCTCACCGGTAAGAAGTGCGTTGTTTGATGAGTCTATCAACTAGTACCCATATGGAATCAAACTTCCGAAATGAGCGAGGCAAACTAGTGATAAAATTCATGTTGATCATGTCCCACTTCCAAATTGGAAGTTCTATACGCTGCATATAACCTTCGGGCTTTTGGTGCTCTACCTTTACTTGTTGACAATTTGGACATTGAGCCACAAATTCTGCAATGTTCTTCTTCATGTCACCCCACCAATACATTTCTTTCAAGTCATGATACATTTTAGTGTCCTCGGACGGACAACATATCTTGAATGATGTACTTCCATCATAATCCTATTTCGTAGTTCATCTACATTAGGTACACACAATTTTGACACCGAAGTACTCCCTCTTGCGTAAGCTCAAATGCCTTTGTCATACCATGTTGTACATTCTTCTTAAGCTATAATAGAATAGGATCAATGTACTACTTCTCTTTCAATTCCACTACTAATGAGGATTCTGCCGCATTTTGCGCAATAACCCCCTCGTCTGGATATTCAAGAAGGCAAACCCCCAAGCTATCTAGTTGGTATAGATGCTTAGTTATTCCTTGTGTTTCCATGGACTGCTCATAACTGCTTGACATTATTTTACAACTTAAAGCATCAACTACTACATTTGCTTTCCCGGGATGATACAAGATATCAACGTCATAATCTTTTAAAAGCTCAAGCCATCTTCGCTACCTCAGATTTAGGTCCTTTTGCTTAAAGATATACTGCAAATTCTTGTGATGAGTATATATGTCAACATGAACTCCATACAAGTAGTGCCGCCATATCTTCAAAGCAAATACAACTATTGCTAACTCTAGATCATGGGTTGGATACTTTTTCTCTTGTGGCTGCAACTGTCTTGAGGCATAGGCTATTGCTTTACCATGTTGCATCATTACACATCCTAAGCCCACTCCCGAAGCATCACAATACACTACATACCCTTCCATGCCTTCTGGAAGTACCAATAAAGGTGTAGAGGATAATTTATTCTTCAGCTCTTGGAAGCTTCTTTAACACACATCACTCCATTGGAACTTGGCTACTTTGTGTGTTAGCTTTGGTAAGGGTGCAGAAATGGAAGAAAATCCTTCAACGAACCTTCTATAACAACCTACCAATCCTAGGAAACTATGAACCTCCATAGGAGTTGTAGATCTTGGCAAGTTCTTCACAGCTTCTATCTTTTGATCATCAACCTTTATTCCTACATCAGATACAATAAGACCTAAGAATGCCACAGATTTAAACCAAAACTCACATTTAGAAAACTTTGCATACAACTTACGATCACGAAGAATCTGTAACACCTGCCACAAGTGATTAGCATGGTAATGTTCTGATCTCGAATACACCAAAATGTCATCTATGAACACTATCACAAACACGTCCAAAAATGTCTTAAACATCCTATTCATCAAATCCATTAAAGTTGTTGGTGCATTAGTTAACCCAAATGACATGACTAGAAACTCAAAATAACCATACCGTGTTCGTAAAGCTGTCTTGGGTATATCTTTGTCTTTGACCCTCACTTGGTGATAACCTAACCTCAAGTCGATCTTTGAAAAAACTTAGAACCTTGTAACTGATCAAACAAATCATCAATTCTAAGGAGGTGATATTTTTTCTTAATCATTCCCTTATTCAATTGTCAGTAGTCAATGCACATTCTCAACAAGCCATCTTTCTTGCGTACAAATAAAATTGCTGCTCCCCATGGGGACATACTAGGCCTTATGAATCCCTTTTCTAACAAGTCTTTTAATTGCTCCTTCAACTCCTGTAATTCTGCCGGGGCCATTCGATATGGAGGGATGGCGATGGGTTGAGTATCTAGAATCACATCAATACCAAACTCCATTCTGGAGGCAAACCTGGAAGATCCTCAGGAAATACATCAAGAAATTCATTTACCACTGGAATGGATTAAAGAGTTGGTGGCTCTGCATCTATATTTTTCACTCTCACCAGATGAAATATGTATCCTTTGGACACCATATTCTTTGCCTTAAGATAAGAAGTAAACTTACCTCTTGGCGTCCCAATATTACCTTTCCATTCAAGGACTACCTCTTTTGGAAAATGGAAATGCACTATCTTCCTTCGACAATCTACTGTGGCATAACGAGAAGACAACCAACTCATACCCATTATAACATCAAAATCTATCATTTCTAGTTCAACAAGGTTAGCCAATGTATCTCGTTCACAAACATTTACTATGCAATTACGATAGACCCTTCTAGCTATAATAGACTCACCAACCGGTATAGATACTTCAAATGGTTTAACCAATAATTCTAGTGTTTTTTCAAACTTCCCAGCAATCCATGAGTGACATATGATAGTGTAGACCCCGGGTCAATTAATGCATATACAATGTGTGAAAAGATGGAAAATGTACCTATAACTACATCCGGTGAAGCTTAAAAATTCTATCGATCCCCTCGATCATATGTCCGATTCTAAACTCCACTAGAAGTAGCTGCTCCTCTTGCTCCTCTACCATGACCTGTAGGCATCTGTAGTCCCCTACCAAAAGAAGGTGTTGATGATGATGATGCAGCAACTAATCTAGTAGGTTGTACCACACCACCCATGCCCCTATGAGGGCAGTTTCTCATCATATGTCCTGGTGTACCACACCAAAAACAAACATCTGTCCCAAACCTACATGCACCTAGATGATTTCTTCCACATTGTTTACAAGGTTGTCGAGGAGGCCTTGATTGGCTCATACTTCCCTGCTCTTGGTGCCCCGCTGTTCGTGAACCTTGTCTTTTACCTCTTTGCCCAAACTGATTGCCCTTAGACTCTTGAAACCGAGTTGGGGCACTAGTTCTAGAGTAGGAAGATGATGGCCTAGGTGGTCTATTAAAGAACTGAGGCCTAAACTCACTTTGGGATGGCATAAACTGCCCCGTGGATTTGGCTCTCTTGGACTTCCCTCTTTCCGACTCTTGGGTCCTTCTTCTTTGTCTTTGATCCTCCAACTTTTGTGCAAAAGCTTGCATTCTTGCTATATCCATGTCTTTATTCAACAAAGCAATGGTACAATCTCTAACTAGATATGAATCCAATCTATCCACGTATCGATGAACTCTATCCTCCATAGTAGATACTACATTAGGAGCATACTTGGACAAGGAATTCAATTGGAGATTGTATTCCCTCATGCTGATATTCCCTTGGTGGAGATTTAAGAACTGATCTGCACGGGCCTCTCGAATGTCTAATGGTAGATAAAAGGGTCAAGGAATGCCTTTTTGAACCCTTTCCAAATAATTAAAGGTGCACCTGTACCCCTAGATTGTTTCCAAGCTTCGTACCACAAAATGGCCACACTCTTTAATCCATATACTGTTAGCTCAAATGCTTCTTTATCAGATACATGCATAACATCAAAAGTCTATTGGATTTGATCAATAAAGTCTTGCGGATCTTCATTAGGATCTAACCCGGTGAATGATGGAGGGTCCAAATTAAGAAAATCACGTCTCCGTACACTAGTAGCCCTGTCTGCATTAGTACCTACAATTGGACCTTCTTACCCTTGCCCTTGGCTAGCAACTATACTAGTCAATAATTGGACTGCGTTCTTCAAATCTTGCTCAGTAGCATTAATAGGGGGTTCTTGAGGTGCTGCTTTTAGATCTTTTAGAGATGGAGGGGTCGGGGAAGTCTGTGATAGAGACTCATCTTGAGCCTCACTTTGATCAGCTTGACTAGGTGGTGGTTGGCTGGTCCCTTCTTGAGCAGCCACATCTACTTGCTTACATGTACTTTCTCTCCTTATCATAACCAGCATCTTTGGTATAATAAAACAATTTAAAGGTTAGATATAATCCACCAACGACACTGGCTCTATCGCACGATCTAAGAAATGAAAGAAAAGAGATAACTCCTACATGTCTCGTAGCCTCCTTTTTATAAATGTGGTGCACAACACATCCATAAGCAAGACTCTACACAAACACGGCTTTGTAGACTCCCTAGGATGACCTGCTCTGATACCACTTTTGTCACGCCTCAAATCCCATTAAGACGAACAAGCACCTGATGCCTTAAAGGCACGAAAGAACCAACATATAACCTATGCGTACTATGCATATAACTATGACAATGTTAAAGTTGTGACAAGTTCATATAGGATGTAGCGAAAAGAACCAACATAAATAGACCCAAAACTTATATACAAGGCTTGGCCATTGAGGCCACAATTGTAAAGAGACAAGATGCAATTGGAATATATACATTAGTCTACAAAGCCTCTAAAAGATAGAAAACCTTAGTTTAGGACGGGACAAGGACCCCCTTACCTTTAACTATCATACAGTAACAAAATAGGAGCCAAGCCTCGATAAGCCCCGAATCAACTTGGAGCTTCGCCAATTGCAGCTGAGTACCTGTGCTCCAACTAAAGAGGTCCGCTAGTAGAAGTACTTGTGCCTACAACATGAAATGCAGCATCCCCCCGAGGGACGTCAGTACAAAAAAAGTGTACTGAATATGTGAGGCAATAGCATATGTAAAATAAAGGCTCAAATGAAATCAAGTATCAATAAATCAGTGCGTAGATCCGAATAGAAGACCAACTTTGTTTACTCTTGTGGGATCATTATGTTACATTCTTTTCTCTACTTTTCTGTGCGTTATAATCTTTGTAAGGCATTTGATACAAATGACCAGCTGATCAGTGGTACAATAGGATGACCCAAGCTAGGCATTTCAACCCCTGGGATGCTGTCCTCATAATTACACAAATTGGGATCGCCCATGCTAGGCTTTTGCCCCTGGGCTGCCACCCTTCTATACCAATTGGGATTGACCCATGCTAGGAATTTTCCCCTGGGCTTCCACCCATAAAACACAGATTGCTTCTCTTAATTTCTTTAATTTTTGGGGATCGACTACTGCTAGGCATTTTCCCTTGGGCTGCCACCCATAAATACACAGATTGCTTCTCTTAATTTCTTTAATCTTTGAGATTGGTTTTTTGGTAGTCATAATCATTTTTTAGATTTGGAACTATGGACAAGTAGCAGAAGATATGAGAATAATGACTTTAAGGCAGTAACAATGACGTAAGAAGCTATGTAACATCAATGTATTACTTAGGAGCTTAAATTGCACAATTGACTTCAGTTGACTTAGAGGAGAATTCACCAAGCTTGCTATTGTGAATACCATTTCTATACTAGCACATTGGAGGATAAATACACCAATATAGAGTAATGAACTTATACTGAAGTAATTCAACACACTAAGGAGAGGGGAAAATGTTGTTTGCTATATTAGAGATCGTACACTGCCACTATGTTTCCTTTGCAAGAAATTGAGCTGAGGAAACTCACTTCATTGATATTAATCACAAATATCAGATTTCAAGCCAAGGAATATGGAATCGAATAGCCGTACATACCTTGCTATATAATTCAAAAAGTATGACTTAAGCTCCTTCTCTTTAGATTACAAATCTACAACGAAATAAGTTAAAAAACTAGTATTAGTAGCTAATCAACCAATTTGAGCTACTTGATCTCACAAAAATAGTAACCGAGCAGTAAGCCTGCAATTTATCTAGCCACGACTTTCTTTCCTTCCCCTTTTTCCTTTAATCACGTCTATATACAATATAACCTTCTTATAAAGTCCTCCCCAAAACTCCATGGGCTGCGGATAATATAAAAATGAATATACAAATGTGTAGTAGGCAGTAAGTTCATGTAACACCCAATTCAATGATGTGTCACCACGCACTGCAATGTTTAGGTCCTTCAACGTCTTCACAACTTCTCCACACATCCCATCACATCCCTTATCATAATATACATAAACTAGTCCCTAAGAATCATAACGTAGCAGGAACAATTTTAACTTACACCTTTCGGTCACTGTCCCATGAGTTCCAACTAATAGTACATTTAAAATGCTCAAACGAGCTCACAATTAAGTTAAAAGGGAGTCCCATCCATGGCTGTCCCAACATGCACAACCACCACAACATCCTCTCCAATATTACTCCATGTAAAAGGAACAATTTCAAACTCATTAACACATACCAAATGTCCTAGTTAACTCAAGCACAAGAGAGGGAGAAAATTGCAGTAGTAGTGTAGTACCTTGCTCGACAGAAACACCACTTGCTAACACATTGATTTCTCAAGTAAAGCTAGTCCTCTCCAACTTGTCTTGATAAGAAGAAATGGGTTACAAACCAGCACACTACTTATATTTTAACAAAGAACAGAAAATAATCATGGCAGTAGCTTTACCTTACTTGGGGAAGATTTTTCTTTTTATTTTCTTACTTATACCCTCCAAGTGCTTGAACTCCCCTTCAATCTTAGCTTAAAAATAGGGGTGTCCAAGAATCCTAATGTATTTTTATTGCTGCTATAAAAAAATGACGAGAGAGCAAGAAAGAAACTCTTGAAAATCAGATTTTTTTTTGAAGTGAAAATGGATGGAAAAAGCTGGTATCAATCCATTTTAAAGGACATGCTTTTGCCGACTTTAACACTCATTTTGGGCCATAATTTATCAAGTAGGTGATCCACCTACTTGGACTTTTCACTTGAGCCTTTTTGGACTTATGATTATTGGGTCTTGGCTGTCCATCTTCCCTTAGTCTTCTATTCAACTTGGGCAAAAATAATGCAAGTATGTGGTAGTGTACTTTGCCCAACAATATGGTTAAAAGAGTCTTAGTAGGTGATGCACCTACTTGGTCCTTTAGGCTGGTTAATAAGTAAAAGTAGGTGATGCACCTACTTGTCATCTTCTAGCTTAGTTTAGTCAAGCAAGCAGATCACTTATTCTATTTCATTTTCTAAATCTTAACTCCTTTTGCTTTAACTTAACACTTCACTTTAAACTTTAAGCTCAAATACCACCTTGCTCTCTCGAGTTTAAATACTTCCATCGAGGTTAACTTGGAGTATACATGATGAAGCGTGCAAGGCATTACAACACCTTCCAATCTATTTTAAATAAACATTACTCATCTAAGAAACATGGTCCCTCACCTATACCAAAAGTCTATGTCAAGTGTCATATGAATAAAAATAGCATATGGAGAATACAGGGTGTTACATTACTATCTATCAGCAGCAGTAAAAGCTAAAAACTATATGTGCATAATCTACATATGCCACTGTCAATCACCCACACGAATATCACAAATTTGTTGATGAGGGTTGGTTGGACTTTCCAGCCAAACTAGTTGTGTCCATGGTTTAATCACCGAAGCAACCTCATCTAAGTTAGTGGTATCCACTCACCTGTACAAATAGGATGACAATCAAGATTCTAATAACCTAATTAAAAACAAAGTTACATCGATAAAAGAGGTATCAACTTCACCCAATCCCGACTTTTCAAGATAACCAAATCAGGCACTAAGCCCACTCCTTTCCATTATAGAGCATATGAAACGGAATAGATACAACAATCTTCCATCATGTTGGCTTCACTCATTTTGTCTATACAGGTTGCACATTCACTTTTAAAGTTTTATCAACCCATTTCACCACTAGCCTCTTTATATATATCTCCAACTCTCTCGCCAGAATGACTTTAGAATTTTTTTTATCAGTATCTACTCTTAAATGTACAATTCTAAAAAAAACCATCATTTACATTTTATATGGATTTTTAAAGAAAAGTTGTAGTGAAGGATCAACTATTTATATAAGTTACAACCACGTAATGTCTTATTAACAACTACTACCTCCTTTGCGTTGTTTTAAAATTCTTTGGCTGAATAAAAGTATAAATGAGTTGTATAAATTAAAGAGACAAGCATGAAGCTCTAGTTCCCTCCGCCATGATTTTTTTTAAAATGAGAACCTTGTAAATAAAACATGACATAGTAATAACTGGATGAACATGCAATAGACTTGGAGAAAACTACCTTCAGTAATTTCAGATTCATCGATTTCCTCTACTTCTTTTTCAGTCACCGTGATGCTCTACAAGCTCTCCACTTTCTGTTGATGGCTTTGAGCATTTTTGGCAGTAAGTTCTTGTTCCTTCCTCTCAATGTCGAATTTATTCAACTTTTCTTCAAACTCCTCAATGCATGATTTGAGTTCCGATTTACCAAACTTCTTCCCCTAAATGAAGACATTCAAACACGCAAATAAAGCTTTAACACGTTGAAATGAATTTTCAATAACTATCGAAAACTAGTCCAAGCCTTGTGATGCCACAACCAATCTTACCTTATTGATAATAGTTCAAAAATTATCCATCACGGAGTCTTCAGATGAGGCATATTCATAAGTCTTAAACAACTTTATCAGCTTTCTCATGCTCTTATCAGTGTATGATAGCTGAGAAAGACAATAGGAGGTGTATTCACATAGCCTAACATCTGCATAGAAAATAATGTTATAACATGCAGAAGTTTAACTGGTGATAATTCAAATAGCAATTAGAAGCTAATCTCCAATACAGTCTTCATTTAAAGGTCTCCTTATTATAATTTTTTGTTTATTTATTGTAAAATACTCCTAAAATATGGTAAACACGGCTGACATAACAGACAAAAAGCCGAGTACAAAATCAAGTTTCTAATGAAGAATCCATAAAGCCTTGGTACCAAATACTATAAGACTGGCAACTCCTCAATCAATCTCAAATAAGTATATCAGCCTCTTTAAAGCTCGTAGAAACACAACTCAAAGTAGACAACCGCCATATCTATGAAATGTAGAGCAAGCAGGGGTTATCAAGAAAAATGACTATAAATTCTAAAGCAACAGCAGTGGAGCAAGCTAGCATCATGATTTATCCACAAAAGTGTGAAACATCACAGAACGTTATGGAAAATCTCAATGCGCAATTTACAGTTAAAAAAGAAAAAAGAGACATCCATGTTTTCACATATAGTCTGAAGCAAGTAAATGTAATCAGGACCAAAACTTGGGCAGAAATAGACTAATTCCGACTAACTTTTTAAACTTAAGCAAAGTGTAAACTTTGAGAACATATATCCTTGCAAAATGCAAACTACAAGTACCCAATACATTTCTCTCTTCTTCTAAATCATTGATCTATAGTTGACAATTTATAGTTAGATCAGAGTACACAAATTTTACATAGAGACACATTAAAACCATTTTCAAATTCCATACTAGTAACTCCACAGAATCTATAGCAAAGCTTCTCGACAAAAGCTTCCATTTGCTTTTCCTAAAAATACATATAAACATTTCAATCAATCCCATAGAAAGAGCTCAAAGAAGCATTCCAAATTCATGGTACCTTCTTAATTGAAGCAATGAAAAGTTGCATGATGTTACAAAATGATTCTTCCTTCAAGTTCTTGCTAGATAACTTGCCAAGGATATCTGGAGGTAGGTTATAAACTAGATTGTTCCTGGTAAACATTAAGTGTAAAGGAAAAAAATTGTATTATGCGATGTGTGTACACACAGAAACACGCAACAACAGATGAAAGAAGCTGGAGATTTGCATCACTAGAAAGTAATATAGACACATGTTTAGAACTTTATACAAAAATCTTAAGTAATTTATAACACTTAAATTACACTCAAAAGAAGTTAAAAGAGTAAGCGATCATCGTCAATAAAAATACCCAACTAAGTGTCGGGATCAAACAAAAGAGGCTCTTATTTCAAAACACACCACAAATAAATTTCTCTTTCTCAATTAAGCACATAGGTAATGGCTTCGGTTGGTACTAACAAATAGTCCACATGCAAATTTTTCACAAAAGAAATCCTCTCATTCTCATAAAACATTTTCAAAAACAAAGAATCATTTAAGTGACAACAACTCAAACTCAAGAAATGACTCAACTCATTAACTCTTTCACATGCTCACTTGACTCAATTAAGAATTTTCAAAATCACCACTTTTTCAACTTACATGCCTTCACAAGAAAGAAATGTCCCAAAACCCCACACACATATATAATCAAGACAAGGGGCAAAGATGCAACACTCACACTCACAAAGAATCATCTCATGCACACAAATGTAACACCATAGGCTTACCCATATTTTCAATCAACATTGACTCAACTCCATTTGGTTAGAAATCACCAAAGAATTTGTTGAGCTTGTAATATATGCTTAGGGAATGTTAGGATATCATTCAGGTATAAGTGACTATACCCTCCTTGAAGACTACACAACAACTTATCATTTCCAACTTTCTCCACTTTTCAAACTCATGCACTTTCCACACTATTTTTCATTTTTCTTTGGGAAAAATCATAAATTCCCCCCTGAACTTATTATGAAAAGTCAGTTACACGCTTAAACTATTGTGACGACCTATTACACACCTAAATTATTTAAAAGTGAATTTATTTCAACCCTGACGTACATACAACCAATCACACACGAGAAAGTGTTTCACACTCATGCCACGTCATCACCATGTCACTGCCACATCAATAATTACGTCAGGTTTCAAAAACAAATCATGTCACCCAATTGCTTCTTCTTCCCCTATACACCATCAAACCCACCATTAAGCCACCACCATTATGTTGCCGTTATCACCAAATTCACATCTCCACCACCATAGATTTCACCACCCATAACCAAATTCACCACCAGAATCTTCCCACAACCACTACCATCATAAAAAATTGATAACAACCATAATAAATTTAACTAAATTCACTATCGAAAATACATCACTACCATTGAAATTCATCACAATCATAACCAAATATTTCAGCATCCACATCGAAATAGCGATTTTTATTGCCATTATTGAAATTAAAAGTCATACCACCACTAATTTTATCACCCATTACCATACCGACCACAAAAAACGATCACAATTGACGAGATCGAGAGGAAACAATCCTCCCTTGATCGAGAAAAGTAAAGGGTATAATAGAAGTTATTATACCTGGACAAAGAAGTAAGATCTGAAACAATAATTTTCCAATTAAAATCATAAAATAAAAAATAATAAGTTATCTTCCTCTATCAGAGAGAAACAACCAGAACACTTGTCCCAATAAAATGGTTACATTAAAAATATAGATCTAGATGTCAAAAGAGTATAGATCGGATATAGGGACAAAAAGAGAACAACACAGTTTTCTAATAGAATTGAGAAGTGAAGGATCACGTGAGAAATGGACAGATCTGTAACTCAAAGCGCAAATGAAATTGAATCGGTAAGGGGGGAAAGAGTGAGACCTGCATGTTATGTTTGACGAGATGGAGAGGAGAAGAAAGGTAGGGTGACGTGATGAAGAAGGGTGGGGGTGGGGGGAAATTGACTTTTTTTTAACTCAAATGCGCTTTATTTATTTTATACTTAATTTCATTTCCACGTCAGCTTTGAGGGTGGTATTAAATTCACTTTTGAGTAGTATAGGAGTGTAATAGGCCGCTCCAGTAATTTAAGAGTGTAACTGACTTTTCAGGACAACTTTAGGGGTGAATTTATGCATTTCCCCTTTTTGTTTTCTTATTTCCACTCTAGATGCCCCACATACAACCATTTTCAAATTTTGGAGGATTCAAGTCTCATTTATTCATTTTCTTTCTTTCTTTAAGACTTTCCATCCATCCTTTGATTTCTCTCCTTTTTTTTTCTTTTTTCTTATATCAAGCCCTCAGTGGTAAGCATCCCATCATTGAATTTCGCATAACACTCCCAACTTAGGCTTTTAGCCTCAACTTTCACAAACTCAAGTTCAAGGAGGTAAGGGTTCAAAAGAGGGTTACTTTTTCAAAAAGGATAAGGCTTGTAATGTGGATGCCAATAAAAATGATTAGGCTCAAAGGGGACAACTAAGGATATATTTAGTGCAAATGTGGAATTTTTAGGCCAAGTGGACTTCAAGAACATCAAAGAAAGCCTAAGATCATTTCTCCAACCAAACTCAATAAAGATGTTGTTCAAGACAAACCAAGCAAGTTCTAGGCGACAAAAGTGAACACAAGGCATTATTTAACAACTCACCAAACATGGCCTGCAAATCAATCAAGATGGTTCAAAATCTTACTTACTTTTCAAAATACAAGTTGCATTGAACATTTTAACCGCTAATGAATCAATAGTCACAAAAAGAGTTGTAAGAGTTGTCACAAAATCATTCATAACATGCTCAACCTTTTAAAAATGGAGAGGTATGCTCAACACTATTCACATGCATGAGTATGCTCTTAGTACTAACCAAGTCAAAACCTTCCCAAAAAGACGATGATTTTGCCCTTAAGAAAGCCATCAACCAATCCATCATCGGGAAGCCTCATGCATCTATTCGAGAATGATTACTCAAACATCACCGCAATCAGCGCAAATCAAACACTCACAAGCAATCGACGATTTAACCTTAAGAAAGTCGTCACTCTCTATCCATCATCGGGCTTCGTCAATCCAAATCTTATTATCAAAACAAAAACAAAGTTACAAACTACAAATCAAAAACTAAAATAAACCAATCCAACACAATATCAACAGAAACATCCACAATATCAAAGCTTTCATGGGTCCGTTTGTGAGTTCGAATGGCATGAAGTACATCCTGGTGGCGGTCGACTATGTGTCAAAATAGGTGGAAGCTATACAGCTTCCAAACAATGAAGGTAAAAGTGTCACCGCTTTTCTGAAAAAGAACATCTTCTCCCGCTTTGGTATACCAAGGGCAATAATCAGCGATGGAGGTTCCCATTTTTGCAACAAATTGTTCAAGGCATTGCTTGAGAAGTATGGTGTTCGTCATAGTGTAGTAACTCCTTATCATCCGCAGTCTAGTGGGCAAGTTGAAGTGTCCAATAGAGAAATCAAGCAAATTCTGGCAAAGACTGTGAATGCAAACCGAACTGATTGGTCAAGAAAGCTCGATAATGCTCTATGGGCCTACCGCACAACATTTAAAACTCCCATAGGTATGTCTCCTTATCAACTTGTATTTGGGAAATCATGTCACTTACCTATAGAGCTAGAGCATAAGGCGATGTGGGCACTCAAGAAGCTGAATCTAGATTGGGGTACTGCATCAATTCAAAGAATGATGGAACTAAATGAGATGGATGAGTTTCACCTCAAAGCCTATGAAAATTCAGCCTTGTACAAGGAAAAGATAAAGAAGTACCATGATCAGAAGATCAAAAAGCGCAGTTTTGCTCCCGGTGATATGGTGCTCCTCTTCAACCCAAGGTTGCGTTTGTTTGCGGGCAAGCTAAGGTCAAAATGGTCGGGACCATTCAGAGTCGTCCAAGTGTTTGCACATGGCACCGTTGAACTTTAAAAGAAGGAAGGGACAAAATTCAAGGTGAATGGCCAGAGGATCAAACTCAATGTAAGCCATTTGGAGAAGGTCAATGAGCTAATTGAGCAATGGAGTCTTGTCGAAGTCTGAGTAGGCAAGAAAACTATGTCGTGCCACGACATTAAATCAAGCGCTACTTGGGAGGCAACCCCAGCTGTAATTTCTAGCCAAGTTGGGATTTTTCTTAGTGATTTTATGTTATTTAGTCTTCTTCTTTAGTTTTTGATGTTTCTTGAGTCTTAGTATTGGCTAGAATAGGGTAGTATAGGGTTCGTGTCAAAAATAGTCAATAAAAAAAGAAAGGGAAGTCCTAATGTTTGTGACATGTGCAGGAAAATAAGAAAAGATTTGCAGAATACTAAGTAGAGAAGAGTCTATGGGTCCCATCTACGGATCGTCAATCAAACGACGAACCATAAATGGCATCCATAGACCTAAATGTCAAGGACCAACTGCAGCTTTAAGTCTATGGTTACACAGTATGAACCGTGTATCAATCTACGGACCGTAGTCTGCAATCGTAGACCCCAGGAATGTTTTGAAATTTTGTCAAGTTTTAAGGAGCATTGACGGATCCAACTGATGGACCGTCAAACCACCTATGACCTGTCGACGGGAAATCGTAGACGACAGTCAGGGCTTAAATTGACCTGACCCACGTTTCAATTTAAAAAGACCCCTCATTTTAAAACTTCCCCCTTTTCACCCAACCGTTAGAAACACCCCCCATTCCCTTTTTAGTTAACATCATCCCTCCCCAACTCCCCAACACAACCTTTCACTCACTCCCCCTCACCATATATATATTCCCCACCCAAAATCCTTTCTCCCTCTTCATTACTCAGATTTCTTTTCTTTTCTTTATATCCCCTTCACTGCCTTTCCACCCTCACTGCTTACAGTTTTTTTTTCCACCCTCACTTTCCATTGCAGGTATTGTGCTATAACTGCTACTTAAAATTTTGCACTGCATATGTTTTGTTCCTGCCTTAGGTGGTAATTTGTCTACATAACTGATTGTGCTTAATTCAAACTACCTATGTGATGTTATGTGCTGTGAGTAATATGCTAGTTGATATGAGTTCAGTCTGCCTTGCTTCTAATTGTATTCCGAGCTTAGAGTTTGGCTCTAATTAGTGATCATGAATTTAATTAGGAGGAATGAAGGAATAACTTAACTCTACGCTTCTAAAGGCTTGTTCTAGGTTTATTTTGAGTATTATAGTTGTGTTTGTGAGTGAACTTGGTGAGAATGGCACTGCTCTGGATTACGACCACGACCTACGGCTCATAGGGTAACCTACGGACTGTAGTTCCCCTCCCGTCAGTCAGTTTTTGCCCCTGTCGCCTAAGTTATTTCTGACGGTTTGATCTACGGACCGTAGATTAGTTGACGAACCGTCTTGGCAGGCCGTCATTTGAACTTCAGAAACTTGAAAATAGGACCCCCTATCTATGGTCAGGTCTACGGCCCGTACCTCTTTCTACGGTCCGTAGTTCCTTCCTGTAGGTCCCAAAAAACATTAGTAGTAGGTTGATATTTTTTTTTGTCTTTTTCTTTTCTTTTCTTTCCTTTTTCTTTTCTTGCTTTGTTTTTGCATTTTTTAGTTATTAATTATAGCTTTGCAGCTACAATGCCTCCCAAGATAACGCAACAATATAAAAGGAAGGCCCCTGCACAAGCTCCTCCGGCCCGACGTCGCTTGCTCATTGATGAAGTCTCTGAGGAGGAGTGGAGTGGGTCTGAATATGACCCACCTTTGGGGGCTAGCTCTCCCAGGTCGCCCTGAACGACTAGACAGCAGGCCAAACAGACGGCCATAGTACTAGCACCGGAGCAATCAACTTCCGGAGGGGAGGAGGCCACTTCTCAGTCTGAAGAGGAAGTGCAAAGTTCGAGCAGGGGTGGAGATGCCACTCCGATCAGAGGTACCTCTAGCTCCCAGCCTACATCCCAATCTGAGCCTGGTACTGCCTCAGAGTCACAGTCTGATTCCGGCTCTGCCACTAGTTCTGGTCTAGATGACGGTGATAGAGAAGAACACCCCATTCGGGATGCAGGAGAGCCAAACCTGTGGTGTGTTAAAGGCATGTATCATATTTATAATGATGCTATCCGCTACAATGCAAAACACAAGTCCGCGAGGCAGATAGAGGAAGAGCGGTGGGTACTTATAGGTAGCCTCCACACCATTCCCCAGATACATGAGTTATTCAAGAAGCATCGCTATGAGTGGATGAATGAGACCCTCACCAAATATAGTCTAATCATGGTACGTGAGTTCTACGCGTCATATGCTGCCACCGTGCTTAAGAATCTACCTCGGAGGGCAAAGCCATTAGAGCAACCCCCACTCAGTTCTACTTTAGTCCGGGACATTCCCGTTGACATATCAGAGGCCACACTACACCATTTTATTTACAACCCTTCACATGCTCAGCCCATCAACACGGCTGAGTTTGATTTTCGGATGCAGCAGATCCGCAGTCGAGCTATGCGAGATGCGGCACAGTGAGAATCATTGCTTTAATGGGTAGAAAGACATATTGCCGAGCAGGGAGTTCATGTTGAGTGGGTAAGAGATATGACCCTTCCTATCAAGAAGGCCACATTGAGTTTCAAAGCAAAGTTTTTGTGGTCTATAGTTCACACCAGGTTGTTCCCTACTATGGCGGATAACCAGTTGACTTGGGACCGGGCAGTGATGGTGGCGTGCTTTATGGCAGGGCACGAGATTAATTTTGCTAAAGTGATTATTGCCAAGATACATGAGAGGGCCTTTTGGAAGATGATGACCTTGCCCTTTACTTGCCTCATTTTCAAGTTGTGTCGAGAGGTAACAGTCCCGGTATATTTTGCTGATTCTTACATAGAGGTGTCTAAGACCATGGATATTGGTCTTATACGAGATGACACCAACCCTGCCGCACCGCGTAGGGGTATTCAGGTGGAGCTACAACCCATGGGAGAGGAATTGGCCCCTAAGCAGGAGAATTACACATTGTCAGCATCTATAGCAGAGCCTCAGGGGTCTGTGCCCCCATCCACCTCTTCAGCTTCTACAGTGGGCACACCCCATGCTCCACCTGCTACAGGGACCGCCATACTCCCCATTGCAAGGGTGAGCCGGCTAGAGGCTCAGATGGAAGCCTTATTACAGCATATTCGGCCATGGATGCAGAAGTCAGTTGAGGAGTCAGAGGCCCGGATCGAGCAGATGGTGAATGCAAAGATACTAGCGGTTAACCGGCAGATTGATGCATTCAAGAGCCGGATGATGGAGAGGTCCCAGCCTGGGACTGTGATTGATTTGACATCCTTCTAGATGGAGTTAGCTAGTCACTGTGCTGATCTTACCACTTTGGCTGCCACAGACGTGGCTGTTCCGACACCTACACCAGAGCTTGACGAAGATGAGATAGTGTGTAATGCACTCTTTGGTGGAGCACAGCCAGTCACTGAAATCTCAAGAGGAGCAGGAAAGCGAGTCCGTACTAGCGAGGACGTTGCAATAGGCCTGGAGGTGGCGAGGCGAGCTCAAAAGCGGGAACGCCGGGTGAATGAGGTTGCTCGGCAGCAGTCTATGTATGATAAGTAGTTGAGACAGGAGCATGAGCGGGAGATGGCAGCAAGTGCTTCTGCATCGGGGCTTGCTACTGATAGCGAGCCCTGCACTATGACTAAGGGTACTACTGATGGTGCCTAACATGGTGATCACGTGGGTTCCGGTCTACCGAACCCACCAGTTCTTGATTGATCTTCGGTGTATATGCGCCATAGGTTTGTCTCACACGATGTTTTAATTTTTTCTTGTGCATTGAGGACATTGCACTATTTTCTTCGTGGGGGTGGGGGCAAATGGGTTTTGCGTTAATGTGAAGTATGAGTAGCATAACTCATAAATCCTTCCTTGGGGTTTTCTTACATTTGTTCTTTTTCCCTAAGGAACTGGTTACTCTCTTTTGAACCGGCATGTTTAGGATTGTGATTGTGTACAAGTGATCTGGAAATAAAGTATGATGGCATTAGTGAGTATGAAACTGATATCCCTCCAATCTTAAAATTTTTGCTTTGTGCAATGAATGTGAATTGAATGAGTTGAATGTGTTGGATCTTTGTATGACATGATTAGTATCGATATGACACTATTACTTAAGCTATGGCATTAACCGGGTTCATTGATGATTCGATAATTGCAACAAGGTGCCATGTGAGTGTGAGAGTATTTGAATATTCGTATGAGATGTGCCAATCTAGAACTTTCCCTATTGGTCTTGCTAATATAATTTGAACTAAAAACTAGAAGATGATCATAGGCCATTGTTGTTATTAAGTCCACTTAAGCCTAAAATGAAATAACCAAATCATGTGTAAAAATCTTTCCCTTTTTGATCCAAATGATTGAGCCTAACGAATACTATTCTTTCTTTACACCCAGTTCACCTTCCCTTAAAGTATTGTTAAAAAATTGTTTTGCCCCTGGTCCCTCCGTGGACATCGTGCACCTCAATATAGGCCAAAAGCCTATGTTGAGGGTGGCTACTGCAAAGTTAACTTAATTCTGGCCCTGGTCCTTTCTAAGGATAATGTGTACCTTGCTCATACTAAATGTGTAAGTTGAGGGTGGCTATTATGATGGAAAGCAAGAAAAACAAGGGTATGAATAGAGTTGTGTGTAGAGCAAAGGAAGCAAATAGTGTAAGAATGAAAAAGAAAAATAAATTCAAGAGTGTGAAGCAACAAAAAAGAAGTGAAAAGAATCAAAAGTTGTAGTCAAAAAGAAGTCAAGAAAAGAAGTCACACTCAAGCTGATAAAAGTCCTAGGGAAAAGAGATGGAAAAGTGGTCGAAAAAGAAAGGTAACGAGCCAAACTAGATGTTGAGAAGGGGTGGGGAAAAGCCACTTAATGTCCAAATATACCACACCTAACCCCGAGCCTACGTTACAAGCCAATAAAGTCCTATAGTGATTCTAGTGGGAAGTTTGAAAAGCCAAAGTAAAGAAAATAAGGGCAAGCCTATGGTATTGTGCACAAATTGTATTGAATTCATTCTGAGTGTGAGTGTATACTGAGTCCCTAGATTAAAAAGTCAAATTATGTGTGAAAAAGGGATTTCTTTGTAGTGAGGGCACAAGCTGTGTTATTGGAAAGTTGATATCTTGGTGAATTACTGTGTTTATACATGTGTGTCTATTGGTATGTCGATGTCATGTATTGATCCACATAAGTTAGCTTGTTGGGTTTGCAATGAAAATGCACTTAGTTGAGAACGTACAAGGGGGAGGAAGATTGAGCAAATTGCTACGTGATTGCTTGAAGTCTGGGTTGCTTATATACTCATGTCGCTAGAGTTTATTGTGTCGCTTGAGGACAAGCAAAGACTTTAAGTTGAGGGTGTTTGATGTACCATGACTTTACGGCACTTTTGATGCATTAAACTTAGAATTTTGCATGTTAATTAAGTGGTTTGTTATTAGATTTAATAGCACTTGTGCTAAAATTGCAGGGAATACGCCTTTTGGAGCAGTAGAGGAGAATGATGCAGCAGCAGTTGACTTTTGGTGATTTACGAGACAGTCTACGGACCATCAATGCTTTGACGAGTCGTGAGTTGGGGTTGTAGGTTTAGGAGCCTGCAGAATTGGCTAAGTATGGAATGATGGACCAAGATGATGGACCGTAGATCCTTCTACGAACCGTAGATGCCCAGCCGTAGATAACTTCAAAGAGGATCACCTGCAGAACTTGAATGACGGAAGAACAAGACGGGCCATACATTGAATGAAGAATCGTAGATCATGCCCGTAGAAAGAAGCCCTCAGGAATTAGTCTAACTGCTGAATGACGGTTGGGACCTACGAGCCGTAGGTTGCCAACCGTAGATGACTCTGTCCTGGCTGAATTTTCCTAGATTTCCTTATCCTAGTCTAATTAGGATTTATTTTCTATATATAACTTATGTAAATTTCGTTTTATGGGGTTGACCTATTTTATGAATATTACCTTTTGGCTTTGGGAATTACTTTTCATCTTTTGAGGAGATTAATTCTTGAAGTTGGTTTTATGCAATTTGCTTTTCATTTTCAATTGAAGATTGTGGAATTCATCTATAATCACTGTAAGTTCATGATTTATTCAAACCCTAATATGAATTGTGAACAAACAAGCATGAGTAGCTAAATCCACAACTAGGGTTGTGGGAACCATGAGTAATTAACAAAAGTAAAACTAATAATGTTGTAATTCTTGAAAGTGTTTATGCATGTTTTTGTTAATCTCTTCGTTTAGAATGATTTTTAACGGTGGCCAACGTTATAACTCGCCTCTTTCCTACTAACCGGACTAGGGAGGTAATGAATGAGAAAGGGATTATACAACAGAGATTTAGTGTTGAGTAGTCCGCTATCTAATAACCAAACCTAGAAATAGTTGTGGGTTAATCTGGGTCAAAGGTAAGGGTTAGTAAATTGACACACGTAGACGGACCAGCATGCGGAGTGAAATTCCCTATTTGGAGGACCATTCGCTTAGGGATACATAACTTACCGATCATGCATGCTAGACATTAGAAAGAATTACCATTGTTAGGGTTACTGAGTTAAGAGCTTATGGGGAACACATAAACCCTAGTTTCATTCTTCTATTGATATCTCCAATCGCATTATTCCTGCTATTTGTTTATTTGTTTAATTCCTATTCAGTAGTTTTAATTCTAGTTTATTTAAATCCCCCCCCCCTTTGTCTTTTAGAGATAATTAGGCTAAACGTACAACTAATCTTAATTAGCCTAAGTCTGAACCATATTCCTCGTGGGATCGATCCTAACCTTTGTTAGGTTCTTTATTTGACAGCAACTGCTTATACTTCCTTAGGGAGGTGTAATTTGGGCGATATCAATATTCAACTCCGCCGAAGTATCATTCGAACTGGAGGCAACCCCACTAGATTCCGGCTAAGCACTACCAGCAACATTATTGGTTTTTGGTGTAGCTCCAGCAGAATTCGAAGAACTCACATTCTGACCAGGTACCGATGCAGATGTAACCAAAGTGCTTCTTGTAGCACTAGAACTCAACCAACTCATTCGGCTCCTCAATGTTGAAGTGGGGGAACCCAGTGTCAGTCTTTGAGGATCGTCACCTTTCTTATCTTCCTCAAACCTCAAAGAATGTTTCATCTGATCAGCTAAAGAGCTAGGACCCACTTCATAAACACTATTTTTTTAGAACCCAACATTTTCTAACAAATGCTTCAATCTTGAACTAGGTTGTTCTGTAATTGCAAAATTGACTGAAAGTACCTACAATGTTATAGAATTGAAAACTGTAAATCAGTCACCCACAAGAAGAATAACAACAAAACATAACAAATGGCTTTGAAGAAGAAAGAGAGGAGAAAAAAATGTGAGGAAAGGGAATTTCTCTAAAACCCCATAAGTCTCCTCTTCTTCTATACAATTCAAGAACGTGATTTTTGAACAAATGAAGCATTGTATATCCCTTAGAGCTTCAATCATGTACTGGGTTTTTCTGTAATTGAAAAAGTGACAGAAAAAACTTACAATGTTAAAGAATTGAAAATTGTAAAGCAATCACCAAATAGAAAATGGAAAAAATGGCTTTGTAGAAGAAAAATGGGAGCGAAAGAGAGATAGGGATCTCGTGATTTCAGTGGTAGAAACAAAGAATGAAGGTAAGCTTTTTCTAGAGAGTGAAACAAGCGGTTTACAGAGAGAGAGCTTGTTTACAGAGATTTATTGAAGAAGAAGAAGAAGAAAGAAAATGAGAGGAACTCTTTATATACTATTACATGTATATTAACATACTAGAAGATAATTACACCTCACGCCTTAAATTTAAGAAATAGAAATCTCCTTCCACCACCGAGTAAGAATTCCCCACCCCTGATCTGCCAAGCTTCTCCTGTCATAGTGCCATGCCCCAAACACATAAACTACTACTACGCTCCGGTCCCAAACAAGTTGGGTTCGTATATATAAATCATCACCGATCATTTTCCCATGCCATAGTACTATCCCTATTGATTTCCTTGCTCAAACAATTTGTCTAAGACTTGAAGATAACTTATACTTTCTTTTGGTCAGCTTATCAAAATACATGTATCTGGAATGTTTATGCATTTATTTCCTATAATGTGTATACTAATGTCACGCCCCCAATCGCAAGGGACGAACAAGGGTCCATATGAGTACCTTCTTAATTGAAGCATTTAAAAATTGCATGATGTTGAAGAATGATTCTTCCTTCAAGTTCTTGCTAGATAACTTGCCAAGGATAGCTGGATGTAGATAATAAACTGCATTGTTCCCTGTAAACATTAAGTGTAAATGAAAAAAACAGTATTATGTGATGTGTGTACACACAGAAACACGCAATAACGGATGAACGAAACTCAATAGTAGTAAGACTAGAAAGAGATTAGATAGATGAACTTATTTATTAGCAACTGATGAAAGAAAAGTTGGGTAAATATACTACCTTTCTTTGACAACTCACGAAAGAAAGTTTGGCAAGATATGAAATTCTTTCATCTTCATCTACAAAACAGATGGCCATTTCATTTATATGAACTTTCACCTAATAATGATACACACAAATCAGGATCATAAAAATTCTACCACATGAAAGCTAGTATAAATGTTAGATAATTCAACAAAACCTTCATCATGTCATTCAGTATCAGATGAGAAAGAACCAATACAACATTCTTCCGCACAGAAACTGATGGATCTCTTAATCATGCATACATATGCCCTCTGTCCATGGCTCTAACAGATTAGGAAATCAAACTGTCATATCTCCAAGACCAACCGCGCAATTTGATCGAACTGTTTCAGATGGTGCATTCCCCACAATAGTGAAAAGATGCTGGAGATTTGCATCACTAGGAAGTAACATAGACACACGTTTAGAACTTTTACAAAAATCTTAAGTAATTGATAATGCTCAAATTACCCTCAAAACAAGTTAAAGAGTAAGCGGTCGTCGTCAATAAAAATACCCAACTAAGAGTTGGGGTCGAACACAAGAGGCTCTTATTTCAAGACACACCACAAATCAATTTTCCTTTCTCAATTAAGGACAAAGGTAATAGCTTCGGTTGCTACTAACAAATAGTCCACATGCAAACTTATCAAAAAAGAAATCCTCTCATTCTCATGATACATTTTCAAAAACCAAGAATCATTTAAGTGACAACAACTCAAACTCAAGAAATGACTCAACTCATTAACTCTTTCACATGCTCACTTGACTCAATTAGGAATTTTCAAAATCACCAATTTTTCTACTTACATGCCCTCACCAGAAAGAAGTGTCCCAAAACCACACGCACATATAAACAAGACAAGGGACATAGATGCAACACTCACACTCACAAAGAATCATCGCATGCACACAAATGTCACACCATAGGCTTGCCCATATTTTCAATCAACATTGACTCTACTCTATTTTGGGTTAGAAATCTCAAAGGACTTTGTTAAGCTTGTAATATAGGCTTAGGGAAGGTTAGGATATCATTTAGATATAAGTGACTACACCCTCCTTGAACACTACCCAACAACTCATCATTTCGAACTTTCTCCGCTTCTCAAACCCATGCACATTCCACACTATTTTTCATATTTCTTTTCTTATTTCCACTCTAGATGCCCCACATGCAACCATTTTCAAATTTTGGAGGATTCAAGTCTCATTTATTCATTTCTTTCATTCTTTTTCAAAGCTTTTTCTTTCTTTAAGACTTTCCATCCATCCCTCAATTTCTCTTTTCTTTAAGACTTTCCATCCATCCCTCAATTTCTCATTTCATTTTTTTCATTTCTTTTATATCAAGCCCTCATGTGGTAAGCATCCCTTCAATGAATTTCCCAAAACACTCCCAACTTAGGCTTTTAGCCTCAACTTTCCCAACCTCAAGTTCAAGGAAGGAAGGGCTCAAAAGAGGGTTACTTTTTCAAAAAGGATAAGGCTTGTAATGTGGTTGCCAATAAAAAGGATTAGACTCAAAAGGGATAACTAAGGATATATTTAGTACAAAGTGGGATTTTTAGGCCAAGTGGACTTCAAGAACATCGAAGAAAGCCTAAGATCATTTCTCCAACCAAACTCAACAAGACCAACAGAGCAAGTTCTAGGTGACAAAACCAAACACAAGGCATTACTCAACAACTCAGCACACATGGCCTGCAAAACAATCAAAGGTGGTTCAAAATCTTACTTCCTTTTCAAAATACAAGTTGCATTGAACATTTTAACCTCTAAGGAATCAAAAGTCACAAAAAGAGTTGTAAGAGTTGTCACAAAATCATTCATAACATGCTCCACCTTGAAAAAATGGAGAGGTATGCTCAACACTATTCACATGCATGACTATGCTCTTAGTACCAACCAAGTAAAAACCTTCCCAAAAAGACGATGATTATGCCCTTAAGAAAGCCTCAACCAATCTGTCATTAGGCAACCTCATGCATCTATTCAGGAACGGCTACTCAAACTTCACCACAATCAATGCCAATCAAATAGTCACAAGCAATCGATGATTTATCCTTAAGAAAGTCGTCACTCTCTATCCATCATCACACATCGTCAGTCCAAATCTCATTATTTAAACAAAAACAAAGAAGCTACAAACTACAAATCAAAAACTAAAATAGACCAATCCAACATAATATCAAAAGAAAACATCAACAATATCAAAGCCCGACAAGGGCACACCAATCCATAACAAAGAAAGAAAATAGAAATCTTCTTTTTAAAAGAACTGGAAGAGGAAAAGGAAGCATGATATCAACATTTGCTACCTATTGTTGAACAGTTCTAGAGATTCACTATGAGTTGGGTAAGTGATTCATTGCTAGAGAAACCAGTAACGGGTTGACTAACAAACTCACATTCACCACAGTCAAGCTTCTAAAGTGATTATTGGTTTAGGCCAGCAAAAAAGACTCAAGAAATCTAAGAATATACAACCATAAGATAACAAAAAATCAAATTATGAAACGTATGCGAAATAGAGCAAACACCTTTCTCCTGTGACTGCAAGTACACTAGCCATGATATCACTATGACCGGATATGAACTTAGTAGTTGAATGCATCACAATATCTCCAAAACCAAGGACAAGTAAGCTAACATCCGATGCATGTTATTGGAGAGTATTCCAGTTAGCGGAACAAAAAGTCTTTGTGAAATACCTTCATCCAGCTCCAAAGGATGGGATAGTACTAGGACATAATATTGTTATCTACCAGCACAACGGCACCATGTGTATGAGCCATCTTGGCAATTTTCTGTAATAAATCAGAAGAGACAACAGTACGAAACAAAAAAAACGTTATCTTTTAGAGATCAATCTATTACATGCATGAAAGTACTGCCCTATATACAAAGGGACAAACATAGCGAACAAGTCGAAGAAACAATGAACACAATCTTGCTGAACCTCTTTTATTTCTATAATATTACCTAGGTAGTACTAATAAGTGATAAACTCACCTTCCTTGAGTTCTCTCAATCTGAGCTTGGACAAAGAATACGTATGCTTCAGAGGGCATCCCAAAAAGTTTTAACTTGCATGCTGCGGCAGATGGGTCATACATCCTAGCTTTATATATCCACAATTCAGAATCCCTTAATTGGTGTAGCTTCAAATGAGCTTCCTCTTGACATGCAAATAGTTATGAATTCAATATCAGCAATTTAGTACCAGCACTTGAATTTTCATTCACCTATTCATCACAGAACTTGACCACTAGAGATGCTTTACCTGAGAAGATGCCTGAGCTCCAGAAGTAGTTGCTGCCTCAGCTTCTTTTAACATAGTCGTCAAATATCCAAGTCTCCGAGCGTCAGTGCATTTGCTAATATGTTTCGCCACTGCTTGCAACCTCTTGAGCGTGGCTTGATCTGGTTTATGACCCAGAAAAAACAAATGCTTCCATGCATTTTCAACCTGTCCAAACTGTAAGTTTTACAAGAATGAGATTGCACTCATAGTCTAGACAAAAAAATTTCAAACTATGAAAGAAATGAAGAGGTTTGACATTAGAATTGATGGTGGAGGCTACCAACAAAGAGGGGAAAGGAAAGAAAGGGAAAAAAACATAACTTCTCCGAGGACAATCGAGCTAAAAGAAAAAAAAATACCCCTGGTACAAAAAATAGTTCTTCTGCACTGAACTTCAAAACCAACTTCGAATAGCTAGAGAAAGGACAATATAAAACATAGCTTTGAACTAGGATGGCTCAACCTAAGTTAGATAGTTCTTTTGCCAACCATTACTAATGACACGGTCCACCAAGCCACAAAACAAAGCAAAATAGAGTACGAGGAAATATAAAATGTGAAAGGGGAAACAACAATAACATATATGAAAGTTCAGCCCTATAAACTAAGGGACATACATAGCGAACAAGTCGAAGAAACAATGACCACAAACATCCAAACAGACAAAAACATCAAATTTAAATTTTGCAAGGCAATCATAATTGGTTGACGGTAAAGTGCATCCTGTTGGCACCAATCAACACATCCTGCATCTAGTTTGACATTTGTATGGTAATATACATAAAAAAAAAACATCAATCAAGAAAGTTTTACATTAGCAAATAACAAGGCCAGCAAAGATTAGCAAAAAACACATTTCCCGCGTAATATCCAATATAACCTGCTGAAATTTCACCACATTTTCAATATTCATGATCAACAATAAGCAAAATGGCATGTAGTTTCTAAAGAGTTGAACATTGTATATCACTTGCTTGAGTATCAAAGATAATCAAATATAGCACATTTAACATTTAATCTCTGAACCTAAAGAAATTTCACCACATTTCCAAGATTCTTTGATAATGGATTCGCGAACACACACACACGCGTATGAACATTTTATATCACTTACCTAAGTAGCAAAGATAACAAAATATAGCACATTTAACACGTAATTTCCAATACAAACCAACATAAATTTCACCACATTTCTAAGATTTGTTGATAACTGATTTGCGAATACACAATGAGATTCTACATTTTTTATATCACTTACCAAATTAAAAAAGATCCAAAATGCTCGCATGCTTGAACATATATTGGAGCCAATCAAATGTCTTCTTCACATTCCTTCACTGCTTCCCCTAATCGGCAGAGACAAATCAACGCAGCACCTCGATTACAATGTAATTTACCATCGCCCAGACAACCTGCTATCGCTTTATCATAAATTACCCGTCATGTAAGACTCATTCGCTTTTATATTCAACTCCGCTGGAGTCAACTCCGCCGGAGTATCATTAGAAATGGAGACAACCTCACTAGATTCCGGTGAAGCACTACTGCAACATTACCGATTTTCAGAGTAGCACCAGCAGAACTCACATTCTGACCAGATACCGATGCGGAGGTACCCCAAGTTCTCCTTGTAGCACTAGAACTCAACCCACTCATTCGGCTTCTCAATGTTGAAGCGGGTGAACCCAGTGTCAATCTTCGAGGATCGTCATCTTCTTATCTTCCTCAAACCTCAAAGAAATTTTCATCTGATCAGCTAAAGAGCTAGAATCCACTTCATAAACACTCTTTTTTTTAGAACCCGACATTTTCAAACAAATGATTCAATCTTGAACTGGGTTGTTTTGTAATTGCAAAATTGACTGAAAGAACCTACAATGTTATAGAATTGAAAGTTGTAAATCAATCACCCATAAGAAGAATAACAACAAAATGGAACAAATGGCTTTGAAGAAGAAAGAGCGGAGAAAAAAATAGTAGGAAATAGAATTTCTCTAAAACCCCATAAATCTAATCTTCTTCTATACAATTTAAGGATGTGATTTTTGAACATACGAAGCAATGCATATCCCTTAGGGGTCGTTTCTTGTGATGGATAAGAGGAGTTAATCCTAGATAACTTTTGAGTGACCTTTAATTCGTTGTTTGGTTGCAAAGGGTGGGATAACTTATCCCAAGAATAACAATTAGTCCTGGGATAAGTTATCCCTCACTGGGGGTGGAATAATAATCCCAGCATAACTTATCCTGGGACAAATTATGCAAAATAACAAAAATACCCCTCTTGAACTCTCTTTTATACACCACTTTTACATTCATGTATATTAACATAATTTATAACAACATTTATAAGAACATTCACAATCTTAATTATTCGTTGTTTTTATCATAATATATTTTTCTATTAAAAAATTACATTTTATAAAAACAATTTTTATTTATGAATATATTATAAGTTGAATTTATTTGCCTAATTCTTATGTTTATTTATATTTGGATTTCTCTTAAAATGTCCACTCCACTACTAAATTACATATTTTTAATTAAATAGTTTATTGCTCACTTAAAAATTATATTTTATATATAAATTAAAATGTAGATAACTTTAATAATAAAATTTCTTTTACGTTAATAAACTTAAAATGAAAGATTTATTTTTAAGCTAAATAAGATGGAAGATTTATTTTTAAACTAAATAAGATGAAAGTTTTATTTTTAAGCTAAATGAGATGGAAATTTTATGTTTAAAGCTAACAAGATGGAAGTTTTATTTTTAAATTAAATAAGATTAAAGTTTTATTTTAAAAACACATGGCACAATCATGAAAATGCACACACAAAAATATTTAAGCTAAAGAAGATGAAAATTTTATTTTTAAGAATGAATAACTAAAGCTTACAAAGAAAATGTAAAAAAAAACTAAATAAGGTGGAGGGTATTTTTGTAAACAAACAACTTATTCTTAAAAATTATGCAATGAATATAAGCTTGAATATGACAAAACAAACAAGCAATAAAATCTAATCCCAGCATAACTTATCCCAGTATAACTTAACCCAGCATAACTAATCCCAGCATAACTTATATTCAAACCAAATGACCCCTTAGAGCTTCAATCTTGAACTGGGTTTTTCTGTAATTGAAAAATTGACTGAAAAAACTTACAATGTTAGAGAATTGAAAACTGTAAGGCAATCACCAAACAGAATATGGAAATAGCTGTGAATTCAATATCAGCAATTCAGTACCAGCACTTGAATTTTCATTCACCTATTCTAACAAAACGTGACCACCAGAGATGCTTTGCCTGAAAAGATGCCTGAGCTCTAGAAGTAGTTGCTGCCACAACTTCTTTTAACATGGTCGTCAAATCTCCAAGTCTTTCTTTTAACATGGTCGTCAAATCTCTAAGTCTCTGGGCGTCAGTGCATTTGCTGATATATTTTGCCACTGCTTGCAACTTCTGCAATGTGGCTTGATCTGGTTTATGACCCAGGAAAAATAAGTGCTTCCGTGCATTTTTCAACCTCTCCTAAACTATAAGTTTTACAGGAATGAGATTGCGTTCATAGTTCTAGAAAAAATAATTACGAACTGTGAAGAAATGAAGAAGTTTGATAATAGAATTGATGGTTGAGGCTACCAAACAAAGAGGGGAAAGGAAAGAAAGGTAAAAACATAACTTCTCTGAGCACAATCGAACAAAAAGAACAAAAAACACCCCTGTTACAGAAAATAGTTCTGCTGCCAAAACGCACTGCAATTTAAGACCAACTTCGAATAGCCAGAGAAATGACAATATAAAACAATGCTCTGAACTAGGATGGCTCCACCTAAGTTAGATAGCTCTTTTGCAAACCATTACTAATGAGTAAAAAAAGGCAGTCCACTAAGTCACAAAGCAAAGCAAAATGGAGTACGAGAAAATATAAAATGTGAAAGGGGAAACAACAATAACACGGAAAATATAAAATGTGAAAGGGGAAACAACAATAACATGCATGAAAGTACAGCCCTATAAACAAAGGGACAAACATAGAGAACAAGTCGAAGATACAATCATCACAATCTTGCGAAACCTCTTTTATTTCTATATTACAACGTATGCAGTACTGATAAGTGACAAACTCACCTCCTTGAGTTCGCTCAATCTGAGCTTGGACAAAGAATAGGTATGCTTCAGAGAGCATCCCAAAAAGTTTTGACTTGCATGCTGCGGCAGATGGGTCATACATTCTTGCTTTATATATCCACAATTCAACATCTCTTAATTGGTGTAGCTTCAAATGAGCTTTCTCTTGACAAGTAAATAGCTATGAATTCAATGTCAGCAATTCAGTACTAGCACTTGAATTTTCATTCACCTATTCATCACAGAACGTGACCACTAGAGATGCTTTACTTGAGAAGATGCCTGAGCTGCAGAAGTAGTTGTTGCCTCAGCTTCTTTTAACATAGTCGTCCAATCTCCAAGTCTCCGGGCGTCAATGCATTTGATGATAGGTTTTGCCACTGCTTGCAACCTATGCAACGTGGCTTGATCTAGTTTAGGACCCAGGAAAAATGAGTGCTTCCTTGCATTTTCAACCTGTCCTAAACTGTAAGATTTACAGGAATGAGATTGAGCTCATAGTTATAGACAAAATAATTACAAAATTTGAAGAAATGAAGAGTTTTGATAATAAAATTGATGGTGGAGGCTACCAACAAAGAGGAAAAAGGAAAGAATGGGAAAAACATAACTTCTCCGAGCATAATCGAACTTAAAGAGAGAAAAACACCCATAGTTCTGCTGTCAAAACACACTGCAATTCAAGACCAACTACTAATAGCAAGAGAAATGACAATTTAAAACATAGCTTTGAACTAGGATGGCTCCACCTAAACAAGATAGTTCTTTTGCCAACCATTACTAATGAGTCAAAGACAGTCCACCAAGCCACAAACCAAAGCAAAATAAAGTATGAGGAAATATAAAATGTGAAAGGGGAAACAACAATAACATGTATGAAAGTACAGCCCTATAAAAGAAGGGACAAACATAACGAACAAGTCGAAGAAACTTATGTGAGACAAAAAATATACTTTCTTATCATTATTTATCTCACATTTAGTATTTATATTTTTCCTTTTTGAGCATGAATTTTATGGATTGTGTTAAATAGTGTATTTTATTTGTAGGAATAAATTGGTGTAAAAATGAAGAAGTTTGGAGCTAAAACTAATTAAAGATGAAAGGTTGAATAAGGAAATCAAGCAGGCAACATAATGGATTAAATTTTATAAAATAACACATAAAGGGATTGAATTGCAATTTCTTTTGGAGTCTGCCATGTGTTAGTTGATGAGGGCATCAAGAGAATATTGAAAGGCGCCAATGTTCGTTCACGAGGAATTCCAATTCCGTTTGGTTTTGGATTCCTAATTTATTTTGAACTCAATTATTTTATTCAGGGTTTTCTATATCTATAAATAGTCTATAGAAATAATTAGAGAGTGGATATACTTTGGTAGGGAAAAGTCAATATACTTTTAGGGTTCTTTTCTTCTTTTTCTTTTCTTAGACATTAGTAGCTAAAACCCCTTTCTCTGGGGCTGCGGCTACGAATGATTGTTTAGTATTAAATTTTATCGATTAAAGTTGGTTATCGTATAAATTTCTCTTTTGTTCTTGATTTAGTATTCGTGATTGGCCACCATTGAAATAAATTTATTGTCTGAATTGAAATTGGGAGAGGAATAGGAGGATAGAGCGTGAAACAAAAGGAGCATGATCTTCTCTAGAATTAGGGTTGATTTGTCTTTAGGATAGGGATATACCTAGAGACCTTGCTTGGTTAATTGACAGGATGAAAACTTAATGCTCGGTAATTGTTTCAGTTTATCCCCGCTCAACGATGTAGTTAGACTGCCAATTGAAGTAGGCGATTAGAGGTCGAGAGACCATGATCATACATAAAACCCTGTTAATCAGTGATTTGATAAAAATTGAAGTCCATAGAAGAAGATACTATGCATGAATTCTAAGTAAGCTGCAGCCTTGGAATTTCCCCAATTATAGTTAGGTAATCTTAGTATTTAATTTTTGCATTCTTTTATTTCTTTTGACACTCTTAAACAAATGATTAGACTAGTATAATTTAGTAAATAGTTAATTGACATGCCTCTGTGGGTTCGATAATCCGGTTCTTTTAGAGCCACTATATTACTTGCACTACCACGTACACTTGCGTGTGCAATTGGGAGCAACAAGCGTTTGACGCCGTTGCCGGGGACTTAGAAATTAATTATTTTTCTAGGTTATACTTATTTATTTATTTATTTATTTTTCTTTCTTAAATTTTATTATTATTATTATTATTATTTTACCAAAAAAAATTCTTTTGAATAAATTGATATTCTTATTGATATGGATGATTAGGGTAAATGGTGGATGGATGATGGATATCCTTGTAAGTATTGTGATGGACCCCACTTGGATATTGAATGTCCTATATGTCATCTATGTGGTGGTCAATTTGGTCATTGGAATGGTTGTCCTAACTTTTATTCCCTTCCCCCAAACCCCTATTATGATTCTTCTGTTATCTGTGATGTTGGCAGGGGTGATGAAGTGGAGAATGCTAAACACGAGGCGCACAATATTTGTTTGAAGCAAATTATGGACATGTTGGACAAAAATAATTTAGCACTCATGGAGCTGGAATCAATCCTCATGGAACAACAAGCAAAAACCATGGAACTGCAGGCAAAAATCATGGAATTGCAAGCTAAGGGTGACGCTGATCAATTGCAAGTTACAGACCTAGCTAATGCTCAATTAGAGGAAGAGATTGAATCCCAACAAGAAGAAAGTACTGAAGAAGCAGAGATATGAGCCAATCTTGGCTACAAGAACAAACTCAACTTCTAAAGTTTCAAGAGTCTAACATACATGACAACCCAACTAATAGAAGAAATAGTTGAGCTCACACAAGAAATAGATCAATTTGGCTCAGATATTTATGACTTGGAGGATCACTTGAACAAAAAGGTTGAGGCGTCTGATGTCCAATCACTAATCATCGTGGATGATGACCAAATAGTGGAGCAAAAATAGGAATTCCAACCATTCAACTATATCTTATTCCTTAATGTCGATGTTGAGAAAGAGTACAAAAGTGAGAATGTTGTAAATAATGCTGCTTTGGAGTTGGGGCATCGTGAATCTCATTCAAAACATTTTTCTACATTATGTTTGGAAGACGACATGAAATTCGAGTCGTCTAAAATAATGGATGAGTGTATAGATGAGGAACAAGGCCCCTACATCCTAAAGTTTACTAGTCCACGTAGACAAAACGACATTCCTCACATAAGGGCCAAGAAGTGCAAGATGCGACATATATTACTTGGTCCCCTTTTCTTTATACCACCCCACCTAGAGAGGAACCGAAAAGTTGATGCAAAGTTAGGGGTGCAATTCATAAGTTCAAAGTGGAAAGAAAAATGGTGAACTTATTTGTGTCGTGCCGCAACGTTAAATTAGGCGCTTATTGGGAGGCAACCCAATTTATAGCGTAACTTTTTAATTTTTTAGTGTCATTTTTTAGTGTTGTTTTTACAGATTTTGGAGAAGTCTGAGTATCCAAAATTTGGAGCTAAGGAGCACGTTTCAGCTTAAGTGTGGGGTGACGACCCTTGATGAAAATTGAGAAAACATGCTACTAGCTAGGCCTAAAGGCCTCAGGGAATTTTCCTAACCCTTGTTTTAAAATTTTAATTGATGTTTTGGGGACATAGCATCTTTTCAATTTTGGGGTGGGGATTCTTCCGCATATGTTGGTTAGGGTGAAGTGTGCTTTAGAGTTGTTTAATATTGATTTTTAAACTAAAAAAAAATGAAAAAAAATAATTTCGGACAGTAAAGTCCGTATCTAGGTCGCGTCGCGGACCTGGGTACAAAACAAATTTCGTAAAAAAAGAAAAAAAATTTTAAAAAAAGTTTTTATTCTTTAGTAGAAGCACACTTAGCCTAACCCTTCTTTTATTTTTATTTTTTTCATGTCATAAAAAAAAGTTCTTTCTTTCACTCTTAGCTTATTATTGCATTGGGGACAGTGCCATGTTTTAAGTTTGGGGTGGGGGAATGAATTCTTAGTTTTTACTGCTTTATTGAGTCTTTTCTTTTTTAGGATGGGTTCCTTGTCTTTTGTTTTCGATTCTTGTCCTGAGGATAGTCCCTTTGAACCGACAAAGAGTAGATTTTTTTTCTTTTTGTTTTTATTATTTTTTTGGGAGAAGAAAAGACCCTTTTGACTTGTTTGATTATTGCTATCTAGGCCTAATTTTGAGTAGTACCTTCTTGTGAATGCTTGATTGCTAATGAGATTGCAGACTTTTGACACCGAGGTTCATGGTTGTGACTTTGTAAATAGCTTATTTTATTTTGTAATTTGTTATGATCTTGTCTCTCTTAGAAGTGGAATTGATCCATCTTGATTGATACTTGTGCCATGTGTGGTGAGAATTTTCTTATTCCATGTTTTGCATCATAGTCTAGAACTTGCCCTGCATGTTATTGAAGCGAAGTAAAAAGTGTTGCTTTGTTTAGGAGATGATAATAGGCTTTCTTTGATTTGTCTTGTGAATTTTAGCCTTTTAAGATATTATATCACTAGTTAGCCCTTTTGAGCGTATAGCCTTTTGTTGGTAGCCATATTTTTGCCTCAACTCTTTTGTTGAATCCCTAGTTTTTGCACCTTTCTTCCTTGAGCACTATAGCATAGGCTTATTATAATTGTTAATTCTGAAGAAAAAGGGATAGTTGAGTGAAAAATATAATCAATGATAGATACAAAGTGTGAAAAAGCCCTCTTCGAAAGAATGTGACATGAAAAAAAAGGAGGAAAAGAAAAAAAAATTCTTTGAAAAAATAAATAAATTATTATTGTAAAAAAAATGATTAAAGCATTCTGGAGATGATGAGAATTACTTGTGAAATAATTGTTGGAGAGAGGGTTGAAAATAAAGAGAAGAAAATAATGGGTGATGAAGTCTAAAAATACAAAGTGCTTAGGGAAGTGTGAGTCACTATTATATAAATTTCCTAACCGTCCCCTAGCCTACATTACAACCCGTTAAAGTCCTATTTGATTCTATGCAAGCATGCTTAATTAGTGGAGATGTACATAATGGGCAAGCATATGGTTCTTTGATGCTAAGTCCTTGATTTATATTCAATCTTTTGAATTGAGTGTGTGGACTATTACTTCTTGTTAGGGCACTTGTGTAATGATAGATAGGTGATTTTATTAGCTTTCTTTGATGAGAGCAGGTGAGTAAGCTTAAATTTGATGAGTTCAAAATCCTTCCTTGAGGTTAGGAGGTTAGAAGTTTGTTGTTTATTTGGATGTCTTGCATAATGAGCAGGAATTGTACTTGATGTTTTGAAATTTATGGATGGCCTAAATTGTTCGTACCAACTAAAGTGATGACATTCTTAGTTTGACTTTTTGAGATGAGCTTTAATGCTTGCTCGAGGACGAGCAAAGTTTAAGTATGGGGTGTTGATGTAAGACCAAAAATATATTTTCTTATCATTATTTGTCTCACATTTAGTATTTATATTTGTCCTTTTTGAGCAATAATTTTATGAATTGTGTTAAATAGTGTATTTTATTTGTAGGAATAAGTTGGTGTAAAAATGAAGAAGTTTGGAGCTAAAACTAATTAAAGATGGGAGGTTGAATAAGGAAATCAAGCAGTCAACGTAATGGATTAAATTTTATAAAATAACACATAAAGGGATTGAATTGCAATTTCTTTTGGAGTCTACCATGTGTTAGTTGATGAGGGCATCAAGAGAATATTGAAAGGCGCCACTGTTCGTTCACGAGGAATTCCAATTCCGTTTGGTTTTGGATTCCTAATTTATTTTGAACTCAATTATTTTATTCAGGGTTTTCTATATCTACAAATAGTCCATTGAAATAATTAGAGAGTGGATATACTTTGGTAGGGAAATGTCATTATACTTTAGGGTTCTTTTCTTCGTTTCTTTTCTTAGACATTAGTAGCTAAAACCCCTTATTTTGGGGCTGCGGCTACGAATGATTGTTTAGTATTGAATTTTATGGATTAAAGTTTGTTATTGTATAAATTTCTCTTTTGTTCTTGATTTAGTATTTCGTGATTGGGCACCATTGAAATAAATGTATTGTCCGAATTGAACTCGGGAGAGAAATAGGAGGATAGAACGTGGAACAAAAGGAGCATTATCTTCTCTAGAATTAGGGTTGATTTGTATCTAGGATAGGGCTATACCTAGAGATCTTGCTTGGTTAATAGAAAGGATGAAAACTTAATGCTCGGTAATTGGTTCAGTTTATCCCCGCTCAACGATGTAGTTAGACTGCCATTTAAAGTAGGCGATTAGAGGCCGGGAGACCATGATCATACATAAAAAAAAAACACCAATCAAGAAAGTTTTACCTTAGCAAATAACAAGGCCAGCAAAGATTAGCAAAATAACACATTTCCGACGTAATAACTAATATAACCTACAGAAATTTCACCACATTTCAAATATTTGTGATCAACAATAAGCAAACGGGCATGTAGATTCTAAGGACTTAAACATTGTATATCACTTGCCTAAGTATCAAAGATAATCAAATATAGCACATTTAACACTTAATCTCCGAACCTACAGAAATTTCACTACATTTCCAAAATTCGTTGATAACTGATTCGCGAACACACACACAGAGATTCTAAACGTATGAACCTTTTATATCACTTACCCAAGTAGCAAAGATAACCTAATATAGCACATTTAACACGTAATTTCTGATACGGCCTACATAAATTTCACCACATTTCCAAGATTCGTTGATAACTGATTTGCAAACACACAATGAGATTCTAGACTTTTTATATCACTTACCAAATTAACAAAGATCCAAAATGCTCGTGTGCTCGAACATATGTTGGAGCCAATCTATTGGCTTCTTCACATTCCTTCACTGCTTCCCCTAATCGCCAGAGACAAATCAACGCAGCACCTCAATTACAGTGAAATTTACCATCGCCCGGACAACCTGCTATAGCTTTATCATTAAAACAGATCGCTTCCTCAAAGATTACCCGTCATGTAAGACTACTTCGCTTTTATATTCAACTCTGCTGGTGTATCATTCGAACTGGAGGCAACCCCACTGGATTCCAGCGAAGCACTACCGGCAACATTACCGGTTTTCGAAGTACCACCAGCAGAACTCGAAGAACTCACATTCTGACCAAATACCGATGTATATGTACCCGAAGTGCTCCTTGTAGCACTAGAACTCAACCCACTTCATTCGGTTCCTCAATGTTGAAGCGGGTGAACCCAGTGTCAGTCTTCAAGATTCATCATCTTTCTTATCTTCCTCAAACCTCATAAAATATTCATCTGATCAGCTAAAGAGCTAGAACTCACTTCATAAACACTCTTCTTTTTAGAACCCACTTCATAAACACTCTTCTTTTTAGAACCCAACATTTTCTAACAAATTCTTCAATCTTGAACTGGGTTGGGTTGTTCTGTAATTGCAAAATTGACTGAAAGAACCTACAATGTTACATAATTGAAAACTGTAAATCTATCACCCATAAGATGAATAACAACAAAATGGAACAAATGTCTTAGAAGAAGAAAGAGCGGAGAAAAAAATGGGAAGAAAGAGAATTTCTCTAAAACCCCATAAATCTCCTCTTCTTCTATATAATTCAAGAACGTGATTTTTGACCAAATAATGCAATGTATATCCCTTAGAGCTTCAATCTTGAACTGGGTTTTTGTGTAATTGAAAAGTTGACTGAAAAAACTTAAAATGTTAGAAAATTGAAAACTGTAAAGCAATCACCAAATAGAAAATGGAAATAGCAGTGAATTCAATATCAGCAATTTAGAAACAGCACTTGAATTTCCATTCACATATTCGTCACAGAACGTGACCACTAGAGAGTCTTTACCTGAGAAGATGCCTGAGCTCCAGATGTAGTTACTGCCTCAGCTTCTTTTAATATAGTCATCCACAATCTCCAATTTCTAGGCGTAAGTGCATTTTCTAATATGTTTCTCCACTGCTTGCAATCTCTGCAATCTGGCTTGATCTAGTTTATGACCCAGGAAAAACAAGTGCTTCCATGCATTTTCAACCTGTCCCAAACTGTAAGTTTTACAGGAATGAGATTGCGCTCATAGTTTAGACAAAATAATTACAAGCTGTGAAGAAATGAAGAGGTTTGATAATAGAATTGACGGTGGAGGCTACCAACAAAGAGGGGAAAGGAAAGAAAGGGAAAAAACATAACTTCTCCGAGCACAATCAAACTAAAAGAACAAATAATACCCCCGTTACAGAAAATATTTCTGCTGCCAAAACACACTGCACTTCAAAACCAAATTTGAATAGCAAGAGAAATGACAATATAAAACATAGCATTGAACTAGGACTGCTCCACCTAAGTTAGATAGTTCTTTTGCCAACCATTACTAATGACACGGTCCACCAAGCTACAAAGCAAAGAAAAATAGAGTACGAGGAAATATAAAATGTGAAAGGGGAAACATCAATAACATGTATGAAAAGTACAGCCCTATAAACAAAGGGACAAACATAGCGAACAGTCGAAGAAACAATGACCACAAACATCCAAACAGACAAAAACATCAAAATTTAAATTCTCAAAGGCAATCAGATCTAGGTGATGGTAAAGTGCATCCCATTGGCCCCACCCCTAATCTGCCAAGCTTCTCCTGTCATATTGCAATGTCCCAAAACAAACAACAACTACTACTCTCCGGTCCCAAACAATTTGGGTTCGTATATATGAATCATCACCAACCATGTTCCCATGCCATAGTACCATCCCTATTGATTTCCTTGCTCATACAATTTGTCTAAGACTTGAAGATAACTTATACTTTCTTTTGGTCAGCTTATCAAAATTCATGTATCTGGAATGTTTATGCATTTATTTCCTATAATGTGTACACTAATGTCACGCCCCTAATCGCAAGGGACGAACAAGGGTCCATATGAGTACCTTCTTAATTGAAGCATTTAAAAATTGCATGATGTTGCAGAATGATTCTTCCTTCAAGTTCTGGCTAGAAAACTTTCCAAGGATAGCTGGAAGTAGGTTATAAACATAATTGTTCCCTGTAAACTTTAAGTGTAAAGGAAAAAAATAGTATTATGTGAAGTGTCTACACACAGAAGCACAATAAGAGATGAAAGAAGCTCCATAGTAGAAAGACTAGAGAGAGATTAGATAGATGAATCTCTTTATTAGCAATTGATGAAAGAAAAGTTGGATAAATATACTAGCTTTCTTTTACAATTCATGTAAGAAAGTTTGGCAAGATATGAAATTCTTTCATCTTCATCTACAAAATAGATGGACATTTCATTTATATAAACTTTCACCTAATAATGATACACGCAAATCAAGATCATAAAAATTCTACCACATGAAAGCTAAGTATAAATGTTTGATAATCTAGCCAAAGCTTCATCACGTCATTCAGTATCAGATGAGAAAGAACCAATACAACATTCTTCCACATAGAAACCGATGGATCTCGTAATCATGCATACATATGCTCTGTCCATGGCTCTAACAGATTAGGAAATCAAACTGTCAGATCTCCAAGAGAAACCGTGCAATTTGATTGAACTGTTTCAGATGGTGCATTCCCCACAATAGTGAAAAGAAGTTGGAGATTTGCATCACTAGGAAGTAATATAGACACATGTTTAGAACTTTTTACAAAAATCTTAAGTAATTGATAACGCTCAAATTACCCTCATAACAAGTTAAAGAGAAAGCGGTCGTCGTTAATAAAAATACCCAACTAAGAGTCGGGGTTGAACACAACAGGCTCTTATTTCAAGACACACCGCAAATCAATTTTCCTTTCTCAATTTAGCACAAAGGTAATGGCTTCGGTTGGTACTAACAAATAGTCCACATGCAAACTTGTCACAAAAGAAATCCTCTCATTCTCATGAAACATTTTCAAAAACCAAGAATCATTTAAGTGACAACAACTCAAACTCAAGAAATGACTCAACTCATTAACTCTTTCACATGCTCACTTGACTCAATTAGGAATTTTCAAAATCACCAATTTTTCTACTTACATGCCCTCACAAGAAAGAAGTGTCCCAAAACCACACGCACATATAAACAAGACAAGGGACATAGATGCAACACTCACACTCACAAAGAATCATCTCATCTCACTTCTTTTTTTTCATTTCTTTTATATCAAACCCTCATGTGGTAAGCATCCCTTCAATGAATTTCACATAACACTCCCAACTTAGGCTTTTAGCCTCAACTTTCACAACCTCAAGTTCAAGGAGGGAAGGGTTCAAAAGAGGGTTACTTTTTCAAAAAGGATAAGGCTTGTAATGTGGTTGCCAATGAAAAGGATTAGGCTCAAAAGGGACAACTAAGGATATATTTAGTGCAAAGGTGGGATTTTTAGGCCAAGTGGACTTCAAGAACATCAAAGAAAGCCTAAGATCATTTCTCCAACCAAACTCAATCAAGACCAACATTTCAAGACCAACAAGGCAAGTTCTAGGTGACAAAAGCAAACACAAGGCATTATTCAACAAATCACCACACATGGCATGCAAATCAATCAAGATGGTTCAAAATCTTACTTCCTTTTTAAAATACAAGAAGCATTGAACATTTGAACCGCTAAGGAATCAAAAGTCACAAAAAGAGTTGTAAGAGTTGTCTCATAATCATTCATAACATGCTTCACCTTTTAAAAATTAAGCTCAACACTATTCACATGCATGACTATGCTCTTAGTACCAACCAAGTCAAAACCTTCCAAAAAAGACGATGATTTTGCCCTTAAGAAAGCCTCAACCAATCCTTCATTAGGCAACATCATGCATCTATTCGTGAACGGCTTCTCAAACTTAACTACAATCAATGTCAATCAAACACTCACAAGAAATCGATGATTTAACCTTAAGAAAGTCGTCACTCTCTATCCATCATCACACATCGTGAATCCAAATCTTATTATTTAAACAAAAACAAAGAAGCTACAAACTACAAATCAACAACAAAAATAGACCAATCCAACACAACATCAAAAGAAAACATCCACAATATCAAAGCCCAACAAGGGCACACCAATCCATAACAAAGAAAGAAAAGTACGCCCGACAAGGGCACAATCACAGTTAATTAACAAACTGAGTACAAGGGATGCACCCCAAATTGAAAATGAGACTGTGTCCTCACAACCCAAATATCAAAAGAGAATATGAGGGACTACCAAAGCAAAAGAATATTTGCACGTTTACTATAATAATCAGGGAAAAGATTGAGAAGGCATATGTCAGTAGGAATTAGTATGATAGGAAAAAATGATCTTTTAAAATAGTAATTGAGCATAAGATGAAACTAACCAAAACTGACTATAATGCTGAAGTACTTGGTAGCCTCAGCAACATGCTTAAAGAGTGCCAAAGAACCTATCAAAAAACTCAGCACCATTCCTGCACCGCCTGCAAATTAATCAACATTTAAACAGTAAGTTTCAAAAGAGAGCTTCATGGTGGCTGGATACCGACAACCATAGAGCCTTAGTTCAAATCTAAAAAAGAATCAGTTCCTTGAATATCTGAGAGAAGTGCAAAGACCTCCCTGGATGGTCAGAATGACCTGCATAATTGACCTCGTTCAATCGTGGATGGGAAGATAAATATTCAGCAATTTTTTGTGCATTCTCCTACAAGCTATTAAAAGTATTTATTTAAAACACTGTGATGTTCCAAAATTTTAAGAACCACCCTAACATGTCTACGCAAATAAAAATGAAGACGCAGCAATATGCATGCCATAATCATGAAAATCTATAGGGTCAAGAATAATAAATTAACAAAGGCGCAGGAAGGGATATTTGTTTCTAGAAGGAATGGTGGGACAACTAATTTCACCACAAAAAAAAAAGCAAATAAAACTAAACCAGTTGTTTTACAACGCGAAGAGCAATTGTTTTCATTCCCCTCAACCAAAGCCAACAATCGAATGGCGCTAACCCTGCACATTCAGCATTTTGTAGGAAGTACACCTTCTTTGCCAACCTAGTTAAGTAGAAAAGTTTATAAGAAAATTATCAGAAGGACACTTGAGATGTTCAAAGAGAAACAAGGCATCAGTCATCATTTACGTTCAATACACTATACATAACTAACTAATGATTTTCGGATATAGACTTGTCAATGAATTGAATTCTTAAACTTTACTTAGCTTTATCAAGTATCAACAACAACAAAAAGAATTCTTAAACTTCATGGTCCATTATAAGGGTAGCCAGTGCATTCCGGAAAAGAATTTCAGTGTCACGAAGTATTGCACAAATTTGTGCATTTCAGGGTCTATAGGGTGCTGCATTGAGAGGACTTCTTGTACACACCTTAATCCATATGGAAGTGATCCATTTTTGACTTGCATAAAACCCTCAGTAAGTATACTGAGACTGTGGGAAAGCTCATCCTCAGGCCTCAGTGAAGGCCCTTGTTCAAAGTAAAGAATTATTGGTGTTGCGAGACTATCGTCTATCATACTTTACATCCTTTTAATCAAATCCAAAGAAAATAGAAATCTTATTTTTAAAAGAACTGGAAAAGGAAAAGGAAGCATGATATCAACATTTGCTACCTATTGTTGAACAGGTCTAGAGATTCACTATGAGTTGGGTAAGTGATTCATTCCTAGAGAAACCAGTAATGGGTCGACTTACAAACTCACATTCACCACAGTCAAGCTCCTAAAGTGATTATTGGTTTAGGCCACCAGAAAAGACCCAAGAAAACTAAGAATATACAACCATAAGATAACAATAAATCAAATTATGAAACGTATGCGAAATAGAGGAAGCACCTTTCTCCTTTGACTGCAAGTACACCAGCCATGAGATCACTATGACCGGATATGAACTGAGTAGTTGAATGCATCGCAATATCTACAAGACCAAGGAAAAGTAAGCTAACATCCGATGCATGTTATTGGAGAGTATTCCAGTTAGCGGAACAAAAAGTATTTGCAAAATACCTGCTTCCAGCTCCAAAGAATGGAACAGTACTAGGACATAATGTTGTTATCTACCAGCACAAGAGCCCAATGTGTATGAGCCATCTTGGCAATTTTCTGTAATAAATCAGAAGAGACAACAATATGAGACAAAAAAATCATTATCTTTTAAAGATCAACCTATTACATGCATGCAAGAACAACCCTATAAATAAAGGGATAGACATAGCGAACAAGTCGAAGAAACAATGACCACAATCTTGTTGAACCTCTTTTATTTCTATATTACAACAAACGAGTACTAATAAGTGATAAGCTCACCTTTATTGAGTTCTCTAAATCTGAGCTTGGACAAAGAATACATATGCGTCAGAGAGCATCCAAAAAAGTTTTAACTTGCATGATGCGGCAGATGGGTCATACATCCTAGCTTTATATATCCACAATTCCGCATCCCTTAATTGGTGTTGCTTCAAATGAGCTTCCTCTTGACATGCGAATAGCTGTGAATTCAATATCAGCAATTCAGTACTAGCACTTGAATTTTCATTCACCTATTCGTCACAGAATGTGATCACTAGAGATGCTTTACCTGAGAAGATGACTGAGCTCAAAAAGTAGTTGCTGCCTCAGCTTCTTTTAACATAGTTGTCCAATCTCCAATTCTCCGGGCGTCAATGCATTTGCTGATAAGTTTCGCCACTGCTTGCAACCTTTGCAACGTGGCTTGATCTGGTTTATGACCAAGGAAAAACAAGTGCTTCCTTGCATTTTCAACCTGTCCCAAACAGTAAGTTTTACAGGAATGAGATTGCGCTCATAGTCTAGAAAAAATAATTACAAACTGTGAAGAAATGAAGAGGTTTCTTAATAGAATTGAATGTGGAGGCTACCAATAAAGAGGGGAAAGGAAAGAAAGGGAAAAACATAACTCTCCAAGCACAATCGATCTAAAAGAACAAAAAATACCCCTGTTACAGAAAATAGTTCTGCTGCCAAAACACACTGCACTTCAAAACCAACTTTGAATAGCAAGAGAAATGACAATATAAAACTTAGCTTTGAACTAGGATGGCTCCACCTAAGTTAGATAGTTGTTTTGCCAACCATTACGAATGACACATTCCACTAAGCCACAAAACAAAGCAAAATAGAGTACGCGGAAATATAAATTGTGAAAGGGGAAACAGAAATAACATGTATGAAAGTACAACCCTATAAATAAAGGGACAAACATAGCGAACAAGTCGAAGGAACAATGACCACAAACATCCAAATAGACAAAAACATCAAATTTAAATTTTGCAAGGCAATCAGAACTGGTTGACGGTAAAGTGCATCAACACCTGTTGGCACCAATCAACACATCCTGCATCCAGTTTGACATTTGTATGGTAATATACATAAACAAAAATCATCAATCAAGAAAGTTTTACATTATCATATAACAAGGCCATAAAAGATTAGCAAAAAAACACATTTCCCACGTAATATCCAATATAACCTACAGAAATTTCATCACATTTCCAATATTCGTGATCAACAATAAGCAAACGGGCTTGTAGATTTTGAAGACTTGAACATTGTATATCACTTGCCTGAGTATCAAAGATAATCAAATATAGCACATTTAACACTTAATCTCCGAACCTATATAAATTTCACCACATTTCCAAGATTCTTTGATAACTGATTCGCGAACACACACACACATGTATGAACATTTTAAATCACTTACCTAAGTAGCAAAGATAACCAAATATAGCAGATTTAACACGTAATTTCTGATACAACCTACATAAATTTCACCACATTTCCAAGATTTGTAGATAACTGATTTGCGAATACACAATGAGATTCTACACTTTTTATATCACTTACCAAATTAACAAAGATCAAAAATGCTCGCGTGATCGAACATATATTAGAGCCAATCAAATGGCTTCTTCACATTCCTTCACTGCTTCCCCTAATCGCCAGAGACAAATCAACGCAACAACTCGATTACAATGTAATTTACCCTCTCCAGGACAACCTGCTATATCTTTATCATAAAAACTCAATGCTTCCTCAAAATTACCCGTCATGTAATTCTCATTCGCTTTTATATTCAACTCCGCTGGAGTCAACTCTGCCGGAGTATCATTCGAAATAGAGACAACCTCACTGGATCCCGGCGAAGCACTACCGGCAACGTTACAAGTTTTCGGAGTAGCACCAGCAGAACTCACATTCTGACCAGATACTGATGCAGAGGTACCCCAAGTTCTCCTTGTAGCACTAGAACTCAACCCACTCATTCAGCTTCTCAATGTTGAAGCGGGTGAACCTAGTGTCAATCTTCGAGGATCGTCATCTTTCTTATCTTCTTCAAATCTCAAAGAAATTTTCATTTGATCAGCTAAAGAGCTAGAATCCACTTCATAAACACTCTTTTTTTTAGAACCCGACATTTTCTAACAAATGCTTCAATCTTGAACTGGGTTGGGTTGTTCTGTAATTGCAAAATTGACTGAAAGAACCTACAATGTTACAGAATTGAAAACTGTAAAACAATCACCCATAAGAAGAATAACAACAAAATGGAACAAATGACTTTGAAGAAGAAAGAGCGCAGAAAAAAATGGTAGGAAATGGAATTTCTCTAAAACCCCATAAATCCCATCTTCATCTATACAATTTAAGAATGTGATTTTTGAACAAATAATGCAATGTATATCCCTTAGAGCTTCAATCTTGAACTGGGTTTTTCTATAATTGAAAAATTGACTGAAAAAACTTACAATGTTAGAGAACTGAAAACTGTAAGGCAATCACCAAACAGAAAATGGAAATAGCTGCGAATTCAATATCAGCAATGAAGTACCAGCACTTGAATTTTCATTCACCTATTCTAACAAAACGTGACCACTAGAGATACTTTATCTAAGAAGATGCCTGAGCTCCAGAAGTAGTTGCTGCCACAGCTTCTTTTAACATGGTCGTCAAATCTCCAAGTCTTTCTTTTAACATGGTCATCAAATCTCTAAGTCTCCGGGCATCAGTGCATTTGCTGATATGTTTCGCCACTGCTTGCAACCTCTGCAACGTGGCTTGATCTGGTTTATGACCCAGGAAAAAATAAGTGCTTCCTTGCATTTTTCAACCTCTCCTAAACTGTAAGTTTTACAGGAATGAGATTGCGTTCATAGTTCTAGAAAAAATAATTACAAACTGTTAAGAAATGAATAGGTTTGATAATAGAATTGATGGTGGAGGCTACCAAACAAAGAGGGGAAAGGAAAGAAAGTTAAAAACATAACTTCTCCGAGCACAATCGAACTAAAAGAACAAAAAACACCCCTGTTACAGAAAATAGTTCTGCTACCAAAACACACTGCAATTCAAGACCAACTTCGAATATCCAGAGAAATGACAATATAAAACATAACTTTGAACTAGGATTGCTCCACCTAAGTTAGATAGCTCTTTTGCAAACCATTACTAATGAGTCAAAAAAGACAGTCCACAACGTCACAAAGCAAAGCAAAATAGAGTACGAGAAAATATAAAATGTGAAAGGGGAAACAACAATAACATGTATGAAAGTACGCCCTATAAACAAAGGGGCAAACATAGCGAACAAGTCGAAGATACAATGATCACAATTTTTGCGGAACCTCTTTTATTTCAATATCACAACCTATGCAGTACTGATAAGTGACAAACTCACCTTTCTTGAGTTCGCTCAATCTGAGCTTGGACAAAGAATATGTATGCTTCAGAGAGCATCCCAAAAAGTTTTGACTTGCATGCTGTGGTAGATGGGTCAAACATCCTAGAATTATATATCCACAATTCAGCATCCCTTAATTGGTGTAGCTTCAAATTAGCTTCCGCTTGGTAAGCAAATAGCTGTGAATTCAATGTCAGCAATTCAGTACCAGAACTTGAATTTTCATTCACCTATTCGTCACAAAACGTGACCACTAGATATGCTTTACCTGAGAAGATGCCTGAGCTCCAGAAGTAGTTGCTGCCTCAGCTTCTTTTAACATAGTCATCCAATCTCCAAGTCTCCGGGCGTCAGTGCATTTGCTGATAGGTTTTGCCATTGCTTGCAACCTATGCAACGTGGCTTGATCTGGTTTATGACCCAGGAAAAATAAGTGCTTCCTTGCATTTTCAACTTGTCCTAAACTGTATGTTTTACAGGAATGAGATTACGTTCATAGTTCTAGACAAAGTAATTACAAACTGTGAAGAAATGAAGAGGTTTTAAAATAGAATTGATAGTGGAGGCTACCAACAAAGAGGGGAAATGAAAAAAAGGGAAAAACTTAACTTCTCCGAGCACAATCGAACTAAACGAGCAAAAAACACCCATAGTTCTGCTGTCAAAACACACTGCAATTCAAGACCAACATCGAATAGCAAGAAAAATGACAATATAAAACATAGCTTTGAACTAGGATGGCTCCACCTAAATTAGATTGTTCTTTTGCCAACCATTACTATTGAGTCAAAGACAGTCCACCAAGCCACAAAGCAAAGCAAAATAGAGTACGAGGAAATATAAAACGTGAAAGGGGAAACAACAATAACATGTATGAAAGTACAGCCTAATAAACAAAGGGACAAACATAACGAACAAGTTGAAGAAACAATGACCACAAACATCCAAACAGACAAAAACATCAAATTTAAATCCTCCAAGGCAATTAGATCTGATTGATGGTAAAGTGCATCCCATTGACACCAATCAACATATCCTGCATCCAGTTTGAAATTTGTATGGTAATATACATAAACAAGAAACATCAATCAGGAAAGTTTTACCTCAGCAAATAACAAGGCTAGCAAACATTACCAAAATAACACATTTTCCACGTAATATCTAATATAACCTACAAAAATTTCATCACATTTCAAATATTTGTGATCAACAATAAGCAAACGGGCATGTAGATTCTAAAGACTTAAACATTGTAGATCACTTGCCTAAGTATCAAAGATAATCAAATTTAGCCCATTTAACACTTAATCTCCGAACCTAGAGAAATTTCACCACATTTCCAAAATTCGTTGATAACTAATTCGCTAACACACGCACACACAGATTCTAAACGTATGAGCCTTTTATATCACTTACCTAAGTAGCAAAGATAACCTAATATAGCACATTTAACACGTATATTCCGATACAACTTACATAAATTTCACCACATTTCCAAGATTTGTTGATAACTTATTTGAAAACACACAATGAAATTCTAGACTTTTTATATCACTTATCAAATTAACAAATATCCAAAACACTCGCGTGATCGAACATATGTTGGAGCCAATCTAATGGCTTCTTCACATTCCTTCACTACTTCTCCTAATCACGAGAGATGAATCAACGTAGCAGCTCGATTACAATGTAATTTGCTATCACCCGGACAACCTGATATAGCTTTATCATAAAAACTCAACGCTTCCTAAAAATTACCCATCATGTAAGGCTCATTCGCTTTTATATTCAACTCTGCCGGAGTATCATTCGAACTGGAGGCAAATCCACTGGATTCCAGCGAAGCACTACCAGCAACATTATCGATTTTTTGAGTAGCACTAGCAGAACTCGAAGAACTCACATTCTTACCAGATACCGATGCAGATGTACCCGAAGTGCTCCTTGTAGCCCTAGAACTCAACCCACTTCATTCGGCTCCTCAATGTTGAAGCGGGTGAACCCAGTGTCAGTCTTCAAGGATCATCATCTTTCTTATCTTCCTGAAACCTCAAAAAAAATTTCATTTGATTAGCTAAAGAGCTAGAACCCACTTCATAAACACTCTTTATTTAGAACCCAACATTTTCTAACAAATGCTTCAATGTCGAATTGGGTTGTTCTGTAATTGCAAAATTGACTGAAAGAACCTAAAATGTTACATAATTGAAAACTGTAAATCAGTCACCCATAAGATGAATAACAACAAAATGGAACAAATGTCTTTGAAGAAGAAAGAGCGGAGAAAAAAATGGAAGGAAAGAGAATTTCTTTAAACCCCATAAATCTCCTCTTCTTCTATACAATTTAAGAACGTGATTTTTGAACAAATAATGCAATGTATATCCCTTATAGCTTCAATCTTGAACTAGGTTTTTGTGTAATTGAAAAGTTGACTGAAAAAACTTAAAATGTTAGAGAATTGAAAACTGTAAAGCAATCACCAAACAGAAAATGGAAATAGCAGTGAATTCAATACCAGCAAATTCAGTACCACCACTTGAATTTTCATTCACCTATTCGTCACAAAACGTGACCACTAGAGATGCTTTACCTGAGAAGATGACTGAGCTCCAGAAGTAGTTACTGCCTCAGCTTCTTTTAATATAGTTTTCCACAATCTCCAATCTCCGTGCGTCAGTGCATTTGCTAATATGTTTCGCCGCTGCTTGCGACCTCTACAACGTGGCTTGATCTGGTTTTTGACCGAGGATAAACAAGTGCTTCCATGCATTTTCAACCTCTCCCAAACATTAAGTTTTACAATTTCATTTATATAAACTTTCACCTAATAATGATACACGCAAATCAAGATCATAAAAATTCTACCACATGAAAGCTAAGTGTAAATGTTTGATAATCCATTCAAATTTTCATCATGTCATTCAGTATCAGATGAGAAAGAACCAATACAACATTCTTCCGCACAGAAACTGATGGATCTCGTAATGATGCATACATATGCTCTGTCCATGGCTCTAACAGATTAGGAAATCAAACTGTCAGATCTCCAAGAGCAACCGTGCAATTTGATGCAACTGTTTCAGATGGTGCATTCCCCACAATAGTGAAAAGAAGTTGGAGATTTGCATCACTAGGAAGTAATATAGACACATGTTTAGAACTTCTTACAAAAATCTTAAGTAATGGATAACGCCCAAATTACCCTCAAAACAAGTTAAAAGAGTAAGCGGTCGTCATCAATAAAAATACCCAACTAAGAGTTGGGGTCGAACACAAGAGGCTTTTATTTCAAGACACACCATAAATCAATTTTCCTTTCTAAATTAAGCACAAAGGTAATGGCTTCGGTTGGAACTAACAAATAGTCCACATGCAAACTTTTCAAAAAAGAAATCCTCTCATTCTCATGAAACATTTTCGAAAACCAAGAATCATTTAAGTGACAACAACTCAAACTCAAGAAATGACTCAACTCATTAACTCTTTCACATGCTCACTTGACTCAATTAGGAATTTTCAAAATCACCCCTTTTTCTACTTACATGCCTTCACAAGAAAGAAATGCCCCAAAACCACACATACATATAAACAAGAAAAGGAACATAGATGCAACACTCACACTCAAAGAGAATCATCTCATGCATACAAATGTCACACCATAGGTTTGCCCATATTTTCAATTAACATTGACTCAACTCCATATTTTGTTAGAAATCTCAAAGGACTTTGTTAAGCTTCTAATATAGGCTTAGGGAAGGTTAGGATATCATTTAGGAGTCGTTTGGTTTGAATTCAAGTTCTGATGGGATTTGTTTTGAATGGATAAATTATGATAGGATTAGTTATGATGGGATAAGTTATGATGAGATTATTTTTTGTAGAGTGTTTGGTTTGTTGTATTAAAAATAATAGGCATTGAATAAATTTACAAAATTACCCTTCATGAATGTAAAAAGTGAGATATAAAAATGGTTTCAAATGATACTTTTTCCATTTACTTATTTTATACCGGGAATATTATACCACCCAAATAGAGGGATAACTTATCCCGGTACTAATTATTAATCCCGGGATAAGTTATCCAGAACATACCAACCAAACAACAAATTAAGTGGCACTACAATTTAATCCCATGACTATTCGGTGTAATCGTTCACACCAAACAACCCCTTAGATATAAGTGATTGCACCCTCCTTGAACACTACAAAACAACTCATCATTTCCAACTTTCTCCGTTTTTCAAACCAATGCACATTCCACACTATTTTTCATATTTCTTTTCTTATTTCCACTCTAGATGCCCCACATGCAACCATTTTGAACTTTTGGAGGATTCAAGTCTCATTTATTCATTTTCTTTCATTCTTTTTCAAAGCTTTTTCTTTCTTTAAGACTTTCCATACATCCCTCAATTTCTCTTTTCTTTAAGACTTCCATCCATCCCTCAATTTCTCACTTCTTTTTTTTCATTTATTTTATTTCAAACCCTCATGTTGTAAGCATCCCTTCAATGAATTTCCCATAACACCCCCAACTTAAGCTTTTAGCATCAACTTTCACAACCTCAAGTTCAAGGAGGGAAGGATTCAAAAGAGGGTTACTTTTTCAAAAATGATAAGAGTTGTAAGAGTTGTCACAAAATCATTCATAACATGCTCCACCTTTAAAAATTATGCTCAACACTATTCACATGCATGACTATGCTCTTAGTACCAACCAAGGCAAAAGTTTCCCAAAAAGACCATGATTTTGCCCTTAAGAAAGCCTCAACCAATACTTCATTAGGCAACCTCATGCATCTATTCTGGAACGGCTACTCAAACTTCACCACAATCAATGCCCATCAAACACTCACAAGCAATCGACGATTTAAACTTAAGAAAGTAGTCACTCTCTATCCATCATCACACATCATCAATCCAAATCTTATTTATTTAAACAAAAACAAAGAAGCGACAAACTACAAATCAAAAACTTAAGTAGACCAATCCAACACAATATCAAAAGAAAACATCTTCAATATAAAAGCCTGACAAGGGCACACTAATCCATAACAAAGAATGAAAATGTCACGACCCAGGGTAGCCCCTAGATGTAAAACGGCGTACAAGACTCCGAGAGGCCTCATACAGGCCCTTAGCATACAGAGCATTTTATGTCAAAACTTTACTCAAAACAGCGGAAGTCTACAACTCATGTCTCAAAACCTTCTAATACCATAGGATACAGATAAAACTGGTAGGGACGCAGCCCAATACAATATCCAACACTGAAAAGAAACGACATGAAAATAAGAGCAACTAGGCCATGTCCTCGGATGGATGAGGACTCACCAAGTCTTCTTCCCAACTCTAAGTCAATGCTCTATCCATGAGTGGAAGGTGAATCGCCAAGTCCTACACAAAAGAAGTTAATGTAGGCAAGAGTATGCGTTAGCATAATTAAGTACTAAGTATGATAGCAATGCACATAAACACATAAATATGCTAGAGAGAGAGACATAATCATGACATGCAATGGCCAAACTAAAAACATGATAAACATCAGAAACATGAAACATAAAGCATATATCAAGGCCAAAGCAAGCTAATTCATTTTTCCTTCTTTTCTTTACTTCATCATGAGAATTCTTATTCATTAACTTGTGGGGAATAGACTTAACCGACATATAATACCATGTGAGCTATCAACATGGAATCTGGTGTCTGCCCCACACCGTAAAAGGGGTGTCCTACTTGCCAAGGTAAGACCATGAACTTCTTAGCTTATGTGGATCCACTAGCTAGTGTCTATCATAGGCCATCACCCTATGGTGGCACATAGGTTACGGGACATAAGGGATCTCCTCTCTTCCTCTCGGTGCTAAGCATAGTTCCCACAGATTAATCATAGTCATAATCTTATCATATCATTAGAAAGCACGGGGGATCTCCCCTACCTTACTATGAGTATACATGAGGGATCTCCTCTTGTCCTTTCCATTAGAATAGCTCCAAAGAAGACATGAGGGATCTCCTCTTGTATTGTGTTGGATAGGCATGAGGGATCTCCTATTGTATTGTCTTGGATAGACATGAGGGATCTCCTATTGTATTGTCTTGGATAGACATGAGGGATGTCCTCTTGTATTGTCTTGGATAGACATAAGGGATCTCATCTTGTATTGTCTTGGATAGACATGAGGGATCTCCACTTGACTATCATAGGGAGGGGGGGGGGGAAACATGAGGGATCTCCTCTTGTTCCTTTCTTAATTCATCATCAAAGTTTACATGTCATAAACTTAAATGCTTCAATCTCAAAGCACCTTTAAATCATCCTTAACTTCATAAATCATGGGTTCATAAGTTTCACCTCAAAACATGCAATTCAATGCAAGCTAACATTTAGAAAGCCATAAATCAAGGCAATTTAGTCATAATTGAGGGAACCCAATAATAGAGGAAAATCATAGATTTTGATTGAACATGCATCTTTTCATAAAATATTCTCTTTTCATCATTCATAGTCTTACATGAAATTCATAGCTTGATAATCATAATCCTTAACTCAATTCATAAAGAGTTCATGCAATTCATCTTTTTCTCAATTCATCCCACAAACATAAGCATAATCATAAATTGGGGGAAACTTATCATGGAATCATAGGGTTCGTCAAGTTGCATGTAAATCACACCGTGCACTAGCTTACTTTACCGCGCTTGATCGTGCACTATCAACCATAACATCAACAATGGAAAGCATAATGAAGAACCCGTAAGAATTTGTCAAAACCCTAGCTCTCTTGGGCAAGACTAAACCTTGAAACCCTTAAGGAAAAGACGACCCATTGGAGGAAAGACTCCAAATGGTGAATACTATCACACCTTAATGCCAATTCCTTGAACTAAAAGGAGGATTGATGACCTTGATGAGAAACCCTAACTCTCTTCTTTTTCTTCTAGTTCTTCAGGAGGGAGAAATATTTTGGGAGATGAGAGTTGGAATGAAGGGATTAGGGCTTAAAAAGTATAAATAGGGCCAGGGTTAAGGGGAAAAATCGTCTAGGATAAGGAATAAACATTTAGGAAATATTCCAAAAAGCCCTTAAATAATACTGTCGGGGCCAATCGACTGACCGGATCTACGGTCCATACATCCATTGACGGACCGTCCTGCTCTTACGTCCATCGATTCAGAAAGTTCATTTTGGACTGAAAATTTGGCTAAGTCTGGAAGGCATCTACGAAACCCATCTACGGCCCGTCAACTGTACTACGAATCGTCCTGCTGTTCCGTAGGTCAAGGTTCAGAAACTTGGAAATCCTGCAATTTCATTGTGCCATTGACGGTTCCCCACTACGGCCTGTCAATCTATGTACGGCCCGTCAGTGGCCTCTGTTGGTCACTGTCTTCAGGTGAGTTCTGCATTCTAAAATCCCTTGGAAGCTTGGGGTGTTACAATATCTCCACCTTGGGAACATTCGTCCTCGAATGAGAATCAGGACATCTTGAGAAGGGTAATAGATATGGACTAACAACCCAACCTAGCATGCAATCACATAAGTGCACATATGCGAGGAGGAAACATCAACTCCAAGCTAAAGCATGATCAACACATCATATCATGAAGACTTTATGCAACTCATACTCAAATGCACATAATCATATAAGACTCTTCATGAACATACATAATCAAGGAATCATGGAAATCAACTATGACACATGAGACCAAAAGAATGAACCACGAGGATCAAGATACCTCAAGCTAAAGGATCATAACTTACCAATTTCCGCATCTGGGGAATCCTCTAGCTCATGACGAGCTTGAAGTTCATAGAATCAGTTTTGCTTTTGAGCGCTTGAACCCGATGAATTTTGAGGTTGAGTCCATCGATGATTATCTCTCTCCTTCCTAACCACTAAGGGACAATCCCTTATCTTTTGACCCGTCTTGCCACAACCAAAGCATGCATTAGATCCGGCTAGACAATTGCCCTCATGCTTCCGTCCACACTTAGCACAAGTGGTCGATTAGAATCCACCAACATTCCCTTCTTTAGGCTTAGGGTTAGACACCCTCTCTTTGTTGAACTTCGGAGGAGCATTGGATGAGCCTTGGTTAGAGAACCTTGGTCGAAATCTAGGATGACCATGTCCATCAGACCTTGCATGGGAAAAGTTACCATCTCCGGTCCTATCCCTCACTCTTGATGCCGATGTACCCACATTTGGGTTCACGGGAGCCACCACCTCTCTATTGGCTTGAGCTGTCACGGCTTGAGCCAACACTTGGAAAGCAGCCCTAAACTCCGCATTAGTCACCTGTTCCGCCAAAGGGTCGGCCGGAACTTGAGTAGCTTGAGGAGGACCTTCTTGTTCCACATTCTCTCCCATGTTTCTTCTAGCGTAAGCTCTTCGGATTGCCATATCCTGAAATGCGTAGGATAGGGATGGGGAGAGAGATATATAGAGTTAAACTCTATGACACGACTTAAGAGTAATGAAAAAAGTGGAATTTCTTAAACGTTTTATAGCCTCTCATTCATAAATGTGGCGCGCTTCACACTTATGAACAAGACTCTACTCGACGTGGCTTATGAGACATCCTAGAATCTTTCTAAAACCTTATGCTCTGAATACCAAGTTTGTCATGACCCAGGGTAGCCTCTTGATGTAACACGGCGTATAAGACCCCGAGAGGTCTCATACAAGCCCTTAGTATACATAACATACAAGATATAGAGAAATAAGAGTTCAAAAGAGCATTTTATATCAAAACTTTACTCAAGACATCGGAAGTCTACAACTCATGTCTCAAAGCCTTCTAATATCATAGGATATGAATAAAAGTGGTAGGGACGCAGCCCAATACAGTATCCAACCCTCAAAAGAAACGACATGAAAATAAGAACAACTAGGCCATGTCCTCGGATGGATGAGGACTCACCAAGTCTTCTTCCCAACACTAAGTCAATGCACTAGCCATGAGTGGAAGGTGAATCGCCACGTCCTACACAACAGAGGTTAATGTAGGCAAGAGTATGCGTTAGCACAATTAAGTACTAAGTATGATAGCAATGCACATAAACACATAAATCATGCTAGAGAGAGAGACATATTCATGACATGCAATGGCCAAGCTAAAAACATGATAAACATGAGAAACATGAAACATAAAGCATATATCAAGGCCAAAGCAAGCTAAATTATCTTTCCTTCGTTTCTTTACTTCATCATGAGAACACTTATTCGTTAACTTGTGGGGAATAGCCTTAACCGACATATAAGACCATGTAAGCTATCAACATGGAATCCGGTGTCTGCCTCACACCGTAAAAGGGGTGTCCTACATGCCAAGGTAAGACCATGAACTTCTTAGCTTAAGTGGATCCACTAGCTAGTGTCTATCATAGACCATCACCCTATTGTGGCACATAGGTTATGGGACATGAGGGATCTCCTCTCTTCCTCTCGGTGCTAAGCATAGTCCCACAGATTAATCATAGTCATAATCTTATCATATCATTAAAAAGCACGGGGGATCTCCCCTACCTTACTATGAGTAGACATGAGGGATCTCCTCTTGTCCTTTCCATTAGAATAGCTCCATAGAAGACAGAAGGGATCTCCTCTTGTATTGTCTTGGATAGGCATGAGGGGTCTCCTCTTGTATTGTCTTAGATAGATATAAGGGATCTCCTTTTGTATTGTCTTGGATAGACATGAGGGATCTCCTCTTGTATTGTCTTGGATAGACATGAGGGATCTCCTCTTGACTATAATAGGGAGGGGGGGGGGGGGAAACATGAGGGATCTCCTCTTGTTCCTTTCATAATTCATCATCAAAGTCTACAAGTCATAAACTTAAATGCTTCAATCTCAAAGCACCTTTAAATCATCCTTAACTTCATAAATCATGGGTTCATAAGCTTCACCTCAAAACATACAATTCAATGCAAGCTAACATTTAGAAAGCCATAAATCAAGGCAATTTAGTCATAATTGAGGGAACCCACATAATAGAGAAAAATCATAGATTTTGATTGAACATGCATCTTTTCATAAAATATCCTCTTTTCATCGTTCATAGTCTTACATGAAATTCATAGCATGATAATCAGAATCCTTAACTCAATTCATAAAGAGTTCATGCAATTCATCTTTTTCTCAATTCATCCCACAAACATAAGCATAATCATAAATTGGGGGAAACCTTTCATGGACTCATGGGGTTCGTCAAGTTGCATGTAAATCACGCTAAATCGTGCACTAGCTTACTTTACCACGCTAGATTGTGCACTATCAACCATAACATCAACAATGGAAAGAATAATGAAGAACCCATAATAAATTGTCAAAACCCTAGCTCTCTTGGGCAAGACTAAGCCTTTAAAACCTTAAGGAAAAGAGGACTCATTGGAGAAAAGACTCCAAATGGTGAATACTATCATACCTTAATGCCAATGCCTTGAAATAAAAGGAGGACTGATGACCTTGATGAGAAACCCTATCTCTCTTCTTTTTCTTCTAGTTCTTCAAGAGGGAGAAATATTTTTGGGAGATGAGAGTTGGAATGAAGGGATTAGGGCTTAGAAAGTATAAATAGGGCCAGGGTTAAGGGGCAAAATCATCTAGGATAAGGAATAAGCATTTAGGGAAAAGTCCAAAAAGACCTTAAATAATACTTTTGGGGCCAATTGACGACAGGATCTACGGTCCGTACATCCATTGACGGATCGTCCTGCTCTTCCGTCAATCGATTCAGAAAGTTCATTTTGGACTAAAAATTTTGCTAGGTCTGGAAGGCATCTACGGAACCCATCTACGGCCCGTCAACTGTCCTACAAACCGTCCAGCTATTCCGTAGGTCAAGGTTCAAAAACTTGGAAATCCTACAATTTCACAGTGCCATTGACGGTTCCCACCTACGACCCAGCAATCCATCTACGGCCCGTCGGTGGGCTCCGTAGGTCACTGTGTTCAGGTGAGTTCTGCATTCTAAAATCCCTTGGAAACTTGGGGTGTTAGAGAAAAGTACGCCCGACAAGGGCACAATCACAGCTAATTAACAAACTGAGTACAAGGGAGGCACCCCCAATTGAAAATTAAACTGTGTCCTCACAGTCCAAATATAAAAAGAGAATATGAGGGACTACCAAAGCGAAAGAATATTTGCTCGTTTACTATAATCATCAGGGAAAAAATTGAGAAGGCATATGTCACTAGGAAGCAGTTTGATAGAAAAAAATGATCTTTTAAAATAGTAATTGAGCATTAGCTGAAACTAACAAAAATTGACTATAATGCTGAAGTACTTGGTAGCCTCAGCAACATGCTTAAAGAGTGCCAAAGAACCTGTCATAAAACTCAGCATCGATCCTGCACCGCCTGCAAATTGATCAACATTTAAACAATAAGTTTCAAGAGAGAGCTTCAGGTGGAAGGATACCGACAACCATAGAGCCTTAGTTCAAATTCCAAAAAAAATCAGTTTTTTGAATACATGAGAGAAGTGCAAAGACCTCCCTGGATGGTCAGAAAGACCTACATAATTGACCTCCTTCAATAGGTGCATTCTCCTACAAACGATTGAAAGTATTTAGTTAAAACGCTGTGATGTTCCAAAATTTTAAAAACCGCCCTAACTTCTCTGCACAATATAAAGATGGAGATGCAGCAATATCCATGCCATAATCATGAAAATCTATAGGGTCAAGAATAATAAATTAACAAAGGCGCAGGAAGGGATATTTTATTCTAGAAGGAGTGGTGGGACAACAAATTTCACCACCAAAAAACAAAAAGCAAATAAAATTAAACGAGTTGTTTGACAACGCTAAGAGCAATTGTTTTGATTCCTCTCAAACAAAGCCAACAATCGAATGGCGCTAACCTTGCACCTTAAGAATTTTGTAGGAAGTACACCTTCTTTGCCAAGCTAGTTAAGTAGAAAAATTTATAAGCAAATTATCAGAAGCACACTTGAGATGTTCAAAGAGAAACAAGGCATCAGACATCATTTACGTTCAATACGCTATACATAACAAACTAAAGATTTTCAGATATAGACTTGTCGAAGAACTGAATTCTTAAACTTTACTTAACCTTATCAAATATCAACAACAACAAAAAAAATTCATAAACTTCATGGTCAATTATAAGGGCAGCCAGTCCATTCCTAAGAAGAATTTCAGTGTCATGAAGTATTGGACAATTTTGTGCATTGCAAGGTCTATAGGGTGCTGCATAGAGAGGACTTCTTGTACACACCTTAATCCATACGGGAGGGATCCATTTTTGACTTGCATACAACCCTGAGTAAGTATACTGAGATTGTGGGAAGGCTCAACCTCGGGCCTCAGTGAAGGCCCTTGTTCACAGGTAAGAATTATTGGAGTTGCGAGACTGTCGTCAACCGTCCTTTACATCCTTTTTAGTCCAATCCAAAGAAAATAGAAATCTTATTTTTAATAGAACTGGAAGAGGTAAAGGAAGCATGATATCAACATTTGCTACCTATTGTTGAACAGTTTTAGAGATTCACTATGAGTTGGGTAAGTGATTCATTGCTAGAGTAACCAATAATGGGTCGACTTAGAAACTCACATTCACGACAGTCAAGCTCCTAAAGTGATTATTGGTTTAGCCCACAAAAAAAGACCCAAGAAAACTAAGAATATACAACCATAAGATAACAATAAATCAAATTATGAAACGTATGCGAAATAGAGGAAACACCTTTCTCCTCAGACTGCAAGTACACTAGCGATGAGATCACTATGACCGGATATGAACTTAGTAGTTGAATGCATCACAATTTCTACAAAACCAAGGACAAGTAAGCTAACATCCGATGCATGTTATTAGAGAGTATTCCAGTTAGTGAAACAAAAAGTATTTGCAAAATACCTGCTTCCAGCTCCAAAGGATAGGACAGTACTTGGACATAATGTTGTTATATACTAGAAAAGGAGCCCCATGTGTATGAGCCATCTTGGAAATTTTCAGTAGTAAATCAGAAGAAAAACCAGTATGAGACAAAAAAAATCATTATCTTTTAGAGATCAATCCATTACATACATGAAAGTACTGCCCTGTAAACAAAGGGACAAACATAGCGAACAAGTCGAAGAAACAATGACCACAATCTTGCTGAACCTCTTTTATTTCTATATTACAACAAACGAGTACTAATAAGTGATAAACTCACCTTCCTTGACTTCTCTCAATCTCAGGTTGGACAAAGAATACATATGCGTCAGAGAGCATCCAAAAAAGTTTTAACTTGCATGATGCGGCAGATAGGTCATACATCCTAGCTTTATATATCCACAATTCAGCATCCCTTAATTAGTGTAGCTTCAAATGAGCTTCCGCTTGATAATATGGTTTATGACCCAGGAAAAACAAGTGCTTCCATTCATTTTCAACCTGTCCCAAACTGTAAGTTTTGCAAGAATGAGATTGCGCTCATAGTCTAGAAAAAATAATTACAAACTGTGAAGATATGAAGAGGTTTGAAATTAGAATTGATGGTGGAGGCTACCTACAAAGAGGGGAAAGGAAAGAAAGGGAAAAACATAAGTTCTCCGAGCACAATCGAACTAAAAGAACAAAAAATCGTGTTACAGAAAATAGTTCTGTTACCAAAACACACTGCACTTCAAAACCAACTTCGAATAGCAAGAGAAATGACAATATAAAACATAGCTTTGAACTAGGATGGCTCCACCTAAGTTAGATTGTTCTTTTGCAAACCATTACTAATGACACAGTCCACCAAGCCACAAAGTAAAGAAAAATAGAGTACGAGGAAATATAAAACGAGAAAGGGGAAACAACAATAACATGTATGAATGTACAGCCCTATAAACAAAGGGACAAACATAGCGAACAAGTCGAAGAAACAATGACCACAAACATCCAAACAGACAAAAACATCAAATTTAAATTCTCCGAGGAAATCAAATCCAGTTGATGGTAAAGTTCATCCCGTTGGCCCCACCCCTAATCTGCCAAGCTTCTCCTGTCATAGTGCCAAGTCCCAAAAATAGAAACTACTACTATGCTCCTATCCCAATCAAGTTGGGTTCGTATATATGAATCATCACCAACCATGTTCCCATGCCATAGTACCATCCCTATTTATTTCCTTGCTCAAACAATTTGTCTAAGACTTGAAGATTACTTATACTTTTTTTTGGCCAGCTTATCAAAATTCATGTATCTGGAATGTTTATGCATTTATTTCCTATAATATGTATACTAATGTCACTCCCCCAATCGCAAGGGACGAACAACGGTCCTTATGACTACCTTCTAAATTGAAGCATTTAAAAATTGTATGATGTTGCAGAATGATTGTTCCTTCAATTTCTGGCTAGATAACTTGCCAAGGATAGCTCGAAGTAGGTTATAAACTAGATTGCTCCCTGTAAACATTAAGTGAGAAGGAAAAAACTAGTTTTAAGTGATGTGTGTATACACAGAAACACGCAATAACAGATGAAAGAAGCTCAATAGTAGAATGACTAGAAAGAGATTAGATAGATGAACTTCTTTATTAGCAACTGATGAAACAAAATTGGGTAAATATACTACCTTTCTTTTACAACTCATGTTAGAAAGTTTTGCAAGATATGAACTTCTTTCATCTTCGTCTACAAAACAGATGGCCATTTCATTTATATAAATTTTCACCTAATAATGATACACGCAAATCAAGATCATAAAAATTCTACAACATGAAAGCTAAATATAAATGTTTGATATTCCAGCCCAACCTTCATCATGTCATTCAGTATTAGATGAGAAAGAACCAATACAACATTCTTCCACACAGAAACTGATAGATCTCTTAATCATGTATACATATGCTATGTACATGGCTCTAACAGACTAGGAAATCAAACTGTCAGATCTCAAAGAGTAACCGTGCAATTTGATCGAACTGTTTTAGATGGTGCATTCCCCTCAATAGTGAAAAGAAGCTGGAGATTTCATCACTAGGAAGTAATATAGACACATTTTAGAACTTTTTACAAAAATCTTAAGTAATTGATAACGCTCAAATTACCCTCAAAACAAGTTAAAAGAGTAAGCGGTCGTCGTCAATAAAAATACCCAACTAAGATTCGCGGTCGAACACAAGAGTATCTTATTTCAAGACACACCACAAATCAATTTTCCTTTCTCAATTAAGCACAAAGGTAATGGCCTCGGTTGGTACTAACAAATAGTCCACTGCAAACTTTTCACAAAAGAAATCCTCTCATTCTCATGAAACATTTTCAAAAACCAAGAATCATTTAAGTGAAAACAACTCAGAGACAAGAAATGACTCAACTCATTAACTCTTTCACATGCTCACTTGACTCCATTTGGAATTTTCAAAATCAACACTTTTTCTACTTACATGCCCTCACAAGAAGAAAGTGTCCCAAAACCCCACACACATATAAACACGACAAGGGACATAGATGCAACACTCACACTCACAAAGAATCATCTCATGCACACAAATGTCACACCATAGGGTGGCCCATATTTTCAATCAACATTAACTCAACTCCATATTTGGTTAGAAATCTCAAAGGACTTTGTTAAGCTTGAAATATAGGCTTACGGAAGGTTAGGATATCATTTAGATAGAAGTGACTACACCCTCCTTGAACACTACACAACAACTCATCATTTCTACCTTTCTCCGTTTTTTAAACCCATGCACATTCCACACAATTTTTCATATTTCTTTTCTTATTTCCACTCTAGATGCCCCACATGCAACCATTTTCAACTTTTGGAGGATTCAAGTCGATTTATTCATTTTGTTTCATTCTTTTTCAAAGCTTTTTCTTTCTTTGAGACTTTCCATCCATCCCTCAATTTCTCTTTTCTTTAAGACTTTCCATCCATCCCTCAATTTCTCACTACTTTTTTTTCATTTCTTTTATATCTCATGTGGCAAGCATCCCTTCAATGAATTTCCCATAACACCCCCAACTTAGGCTTTTAGCCTCAACTTTCACAATCTCTAGTTCAAGGAGGGAAGGGTTCAAAAGAGGGTTACTTTTTCAAAATGGATTAGGCTTGTAATGTGGTAGCCAATAAAAAGGATTAGGCTTGTAATGTGGTAGCCAATAAAAAGGATTAGGCTCAAAAGGGACAACTAAGGATATATTTAGTGCAAAGGGGGGATTTTTAGGCCAAGTGGACTTCAAGAACATCAAAGAAAGCCTAAGATCATTTCTCCAACCAAACTCAATCAAGACCAACATTTCAAGAACAACAAGGCAAGTTCTAGGTGTCAAAAGCAAACACAAGGCATTATTCAACAACTCACCACACATGGCAAGCAAATCAATCAAGATGGTTCAAAATCTTACTTCCTTTTTAAAATACAAGTAGCAGTGAACATTTTAACCGCTAAGGAATCAAAAGTCACAAAAAGAATTTTAATAGTTGTCACAAAATCATTCATAACATGCTCCACCTTTTAAAAATCATGCTCAACACTATTCACATGCATGACTATGCTCTTAGTACCAACCAAGTCAATACCTTCCCAAAAGGATGATGATGTTGCCCTTAAGAAATCCTCAACCAATCCTTCATTAAGCAACCTCATGCATATATTCGGGAAGGGCTACTCAAACTTCACCACAATCAATGACAATCAAACACTCACAAGCAATTGATGATTTAACCTTAAGAAAGTCGTCACTCTCTATCCATCATCACACATCGTCAATCCAAATCTTATTATTTAAACAAAAATAAAAAGATACAAACTACAAATAAAAAACTAAAATAGACCAATCCAACACAATTTCAAAAGAAAATATCAACAATATCAAAGCCCGACAAGGGCACACCAATCCATAACAGAGAAAGAAAAGTACTCCCGACATGTGCACAATAACAGTTAATTAACAAATTGAGTACAAGTGAGGCACCCCCAATTGAAAATGAGACTGTGTCCTCACAGTCCAAATATCAAAAGAGAATATGAAGGACTACCAAAGCAAAAGAATATTTTCACGTTTACTATAATCATCACGGACAAGATTGAGAAGGCATATGTCACTAGGAAGAAGTTTGATACGAAAAAATGATCTTTTAAAATAATAATTGAGCATAAGATGAAACTAACCCAAACTGACTAAAATGCTGAAGTACTTGGTAGCCTCAGCAACACACTGAAAGAGTGCCAAAGAACCTATCAAAAAACTCAGCACCGATCCTGCAGCGCTTGTAAATTGATCAACATTTAAACAGTAAGTTTCAAGAGAGAGCTTCATGGTGGCAGGATAGCGACAACCATTAGAGCCTTAGTTCAAATTCCAAAAAAATAAGTTCTTTCAATACCCGAGAGAAGTGCAAAGACCTCCCTAGGTGGTCAGAAAGACCTGCATAATTGACCTCCTTCAATCGTGGATGGGAAGATAAATATTAAGTAATTTTTAGTGCATTCTCCTACAAGATATTGAATGTATTTAGTTAAAACACAGTGATGTTCCAGAATTTTAAGAACCACCCTAACTTCTCTACACAATATAAATATGAAGATACAACAATATGCATGCCATAATCATGAAAATCTATAGGGTCAAGAATAATAAATTAACAAAGGCGCAGGAAGGGATATATGTTTCTAGAAGGAGTTGTGGGACAACTAATTTCACCACAAAAAAAAAAGCAAATAAAATTAAACCAGTTGTTCTACAACGCGGAGAGCAATTGTTTTGATTCCTCTCAAGCAAAGCCAACAATCGAATGGCGCAAACCCTGCACCTTCAGCATTTTGTAGGAAGTACACCTTCTTTGCCAAGATAGTTAAGTAGAAAAATTTATAAGCTAATTATCAGAAGGACACTTGAGAGGTTCAAAGAGAAACAAGGAATCATACATCATTTATGTTCAATATGCTATACATAACTAACTAAAGATTTTCAGATATAGACTTGTCAATGAACTGAATTCTTAAACTTTACTTAACTTTATCAAGTATCAACAACAACAAAAAGAATTCTTAAACTTCATAGTCAATTATAAGGGTAGCCTGAAAAGAATTTCAGTGTCACGAAGTATTGGATAAATTTGTGCAGTGTAGGGTCTATAGGGTGCTGCATAGAGAGGACTTCTTGTACACACCTTAATCCGTATGGAAGGTATCAATTTTTGACTTGCATACAACCCTGAGTAAGTGTACTGAGATTGTGGGAAGGCTCATCCTCGGGCCTCAGTGAAGGCCCTTGTTCACAGTAAAGAATCATTAGAGTTGTGAGACTATCTATCGTCTATCGTCCTTTACATCCTTTTAATCCAATCCAAAGAGCATAGAAATCTTATTTTTAAAAGAACTGGAAAAGGAAAAGGAAGCATGATATCAACATTTGCTACCTATTGATGAACAGTTCTAGAGATTCACTGTGAGTTGTGTAAGTGATTCATTGCTAGGGAAACCAGTAATGGGTCGACTTACAAACTCACATTCACCACAGTCAAGCTCCTAAAGTGATTATTGGTTTAGGCCACCAAAAAAGACCCAAGAAAACTAAGAATATACAACCATAAGATAACAATAAATCAAATTATGAAACGTATGCAAAAAAGAGGAAACACCTTTCTCCTCTGACTGCAAGTACACCAGCCATGAGTTCACTATGACCAGATATAACCTTAGTAGTTGAATGCATCTCAATATCTACAAAGCCAAGGACTAGTAAGCTAACATTCGATGCATGTTATTGGAGAGTATTCCACTCACCGGAACAAAAAGTATTTGCAAAATACCTGCTTCCAGCTCCAAAAGATAGGACAATATTAGGATATAATGTTGTTATCTACCGGCACAAGAGTCCCATGTGTATGAGCCATCTTGGAAATTTTCTATAATAAATCAGAAGAGACAACAGTATGAGACAAAAAAATCATTATCTTTTAGAGATCAATCTATTACATGCATGCAAGAACAACCCTATAAACAAAGGGACAAACATAGCGAACAAGTCGAAGAAACAATGACCACAATCATGCTGAACCTCTTTTATTTCTATATTAGAACCTATGCAGTACTAATAAGTGATAAACTCACCTTTCTTGAGTTCTCTCAATCGGAGCTTTGACAAAGAATATGTATGCGTCACAGAGCATCCCAAAAAGTTTTGACTTGCATGCTGCGGCAGATGGGTCATACATCCTAGCTATATATATCCACAATTTAGCATCCCTTAATTGGTGTAGCTTCAAATAAGCTTCCTCTTGACATGCAAATAGCTGTGAATTCAATATCAACAATTCAGTACCAGCACTTGAATTTTCATTCAACTATTCGTCACAGAACGTGACCAATAGAGATGCTTTACCTGAGAAGATGCCTGAGATCCAGAAGTAGTTGTTGCCTTAGCTTCTTTTAAAATAGTCATCCAATCTCCAAGTCTCCGGGCGTCAGTGCATTTGCTGATATGTTTCGCCACTGCTTGCAACCTCTGCAACGTGGCTTGATCTGGTTTATGACCCTGGAAAAACAAGTGCTACCATGCATTTTCAACCTGTCCCAAATCGTAAGTTTTACAGCAATGAGATTGCGCTCATAGTCTAGACAAAATAATTACAAACTGTGAAGAAATGAAGAGGTTTGATAATAGAATTGATGGTGGAGGCAACCAATATAGAGGGGACAGGAAAGAAAGGGAAAAAACATAACTTCTCCTAGCACAATCGAACAAAAAGAATAAAAAATACCCTTGTTACAGAAAATAGTTCTGCTGCCAAAACACACTACACTTCAAAAACCAACTTCGAATAGCAAGAGAAATGACAATATAAAACATAGCTTTGAACTAGGATGGCTCGACCTAAGTTAGATAGTTCTTTTGCCAACCATTACTAATGATATAGTCCACAAAGCCACAAAACAAAGTAAAATAGAGTACGAGGAAATATAAATTGTGAAAGGGGAAACAACAATAACATGTATGAAAGTATAGCCCTATAAACAACGGGACAAACATAGAGAACAAGTCGAAGAAACAATGACCACAAACATCCAAACAGACAAAAACATCAAATTTAAATTCTCCAAGGCAATCAGAACTGGTTTATGGTAAAGTGCATCCTGTTGGCACCAATAAACACATCTTGCATCCAGTTTGACATTTGTATGGTAATATACATAAACAAAAAACATCAATCAAGAAAGTTTTACATTAGCAAATAACAAGGCCAGCAAAGATTAGCAAAAAAACACATTTCCTGCGTAATATAATATAACCTACAGAAATTTCACCACATTTCCAATATTCGTGATCAACAATAAGCAAACGGGCATGTAGATTCTAAAGACTTGAACATTGTATATCACTTGCCTGAGTATCAAAGATAATCAAATATAGCACATTTAACACTTAATCTCCGAATCCACAGAAATTTCACTACATTTCCAAAATTCGTTGATAACTGATTGGCGAACACACACACACAGATTCTAAACGTGTGAACCTTTTATATCACTTACCCAAGTAGCAAAGATAACCTAATATAGCACATTTAACACGTAATTTCCGATACAACCTACATAAATTTTACCACATTTCAAAGATTTGTTGATAACTGATTTGAAAACACACAATGAGATTCTAGACTTTTTATATCACTTACCAAATTAACAAAGATCAAAAACGCTCGCATGCTCGAACATATGTTGGAGCCAATCTAATGGCTTCTTCATATTCCTTCACTGCTTCCCCTAATCGCAAGAGACAAATCAACTGCTTCACTTTTGGAGGATTCAAGTCTCATTTATTCATTTTCTTTCATTCTTTTTCTAAGCTTTTTCTTTCTTTAAGACTTTCCATCCATCCCTCAATTTCTCTTTTCTTTAAGACTTTCCATCCATCCCTCAATTTTTCTTTTCTTTAAGACTTTCCATCCATCCCTCAATTTCTCACTTCTTTTTTTTCATTTCTTTTATATCAAACCCTCATGTGGTAAGCATCCCTTCAACGAATTTCCCATAACACCCCCAACTTAGGCTTTTAGCCTCAACTTTCACAATCTCAAGTTCAAGGAGGGAAGTGTTCAAAAGAGGGTTACTTTTTCAGAACGGATAAGGCTTGTAATGTGGTTGCCAATAAAAAGGATTAGGCTCAAAAGGGACAACTAAGGATATATTTAGTGCAATTTAGGCCAAGTGAACTTCAAGAACATCAAAGAAAGCCTAAGATCATTTCTCCCACCAAACTCAATCAAGACCAACATTTCAAGAACAACAAGGCAAGTTCTAGGTGACAAAAGCAAACACAAGGCATTATTCAACAACTCACCACACATTGCATGGAAATCAATCAAGATGGTTCAAAATCTTACTTCCTTTTTAAAATACAAGTAGCATTGAACATTTTAACCACTAAGGAATCAAAATTCACAAAAAGAGTTGTAAGAGTTTTCACAAAATCATTCATAACATGCTCCACCTTTTAAAAATTATTCTCAACACTATTCACATGCATGATTGTGCTCTTAGTACCAACCAAGTCAAAACCTTCCCAAAAAGACGATGATTTTGCCCTTAAGAAAGCCTCAACCAATCCTTCATTAGGAAACCTCATGCATATATTCGGGAAGGGCTACTCAAACTTCACCACAATCAATGTCAATCAAACACTCACAAGCAATCAACGATTTAACCTTAAGAAAGTCGTCACTCTCTATCCATCAACACACATCGTCTATCCAAATCTTATTATTTAAACAAAAACAAAGAAGCTACCAACTACAAATCAAAAACTAAATTACACCAATCCAACACAATATCAAAAGAAAACATCAACAATATCAAAGCCCGACAAGGGCACACCAATCCATAACAAAGAAAAAAAAGTACGCCCGACAAGACACAATCACAGTTAATTAACAAACTGAGTACAAGGGAGGCACTCCCAATTGAAAATGAGACTGTGTCCTCACAGTCCAATTATCAAAAGTGAATATGAGGGACTACCAAAGCAAAAGAATATTTGCACGTTTACTATAATCATCAGGGAAAATATTGAGAAGGCATATGTTATTAGGAAGTAGTTTGGTAGGAAAAAATGATATTTTAAAATAGTAATTGAGCATAAAATGAAACTAACCAAATCTGACTATAATGCTTAAGTACTTGGTAGCCTCAGCAACACGCTTAAAGAGTGCCAAAGAACCTGTCAAAAAACTCAGCACCGATCCTGCAGCGCCTGCAAATTGATCAACATTTAATCAGTAAGTTTCAAGAGAGAGCTTCATGGTGGCAGGATACCGACAACCATAGAGCCTTAGTTTAAATTCAAAAAAAAAATCAGTTCTTTGAATACCTGAGAGATGTGCAAGGACCTCCCTGGGTGGTCAGAAAGACCTGCATAATTGACCTCCTTCAATCGTGGATGGGAAGATAAATATTCAGCAATTTTTTGTGAATTCTCCTACAAGATATTGAAAGTATGCATGCCATAATCATGAAAATCTATAGGGTCAAGAATAATAAATTAACAAAGGCGCATGAAGGGATATATGTTTCTAGAAGGAGTTGTGGGACAACTAATTTCACCACCAAAAAAAAAAGCAAATAAAATTAAACCAGTTGTTTTACAACGCGAAGAGCAATTGTTTTGATTCCTCTCTAACAAAGCCAATAGTCGAATAGCGCTAACCCTGCACCTTCAGCATTTTGTAGGAAGTACACCTTCTTTGCCAAGATAGTTAAGTAGAAAAATTTATAAGCAAATTATCAGAAGGACACTTGAGATGTTCAAAGAGAAACAAGGCATCAGACATCATTTACGTTCAATACGCTATACATAACTAACTAAAGATTTTCAGATATAGTCTTGTCAATGAACTGAATTCTTAAACTTTACTTAATTTTATCAAGTATCAACAACAACAGAAAGAATTGTTAAACTTCATGGTCAATTATAAGGGCAGCTTGAGAAGAATTTCAGTGTCACGAAGTATTGCACAAATTTGTGAATTGCAGGGTCTATAGGGTGCTGCATTGAGAGGACTTCTTGTACACACCTTAATCCATACGGAAGGGATTAATTTTTTACTTGCATACAACCCTGAGTAAGTATACTGAGATTGTGGGAAGGCTCATCAACGGGCCTCAGTGAAAGCCCTTGTTCAAAATAAAGAATTATTGGAGTTGCGAGACTATCATCTATTGTCCTTTACATCCTTTTAATCCAATCCAAAGAAAATAGAAATCTTATTTTAAAAGAACTGGAAGAGGAAAAAGAAGCATGATATCAACATTTTCTACCTATTGTTGGACAGTTCTAGAGATTCACTAAGAATTGGGTAAGTTATTCATTGCTAGAGAACCTAGTAATGGGTCGACATACAAACTCACATTCACCACAGTCAAGCTCCTAAAGTGATTATTGGTTTAGGCCACCTAAAATGACAAAAACAACTAAGAATATACAACCATAAGATAACAATAAATAAAATTATTAAACGTATGCAAAATAGAGGAAACACCTTTCTCCTCTGACTACAAGTACACCAACCATGAGATCACTATGACTGGATATGAACTTAGTAGTTGAATGCATCACAATATCTACAAAACCAAGGACAAGTAAGCTAACATCCCATGCAAGTTATTGGAGAGTATTCCAGTTAGCGGAACAAAAAGTATTTGCAAAATACCTGCTTCCAGCTCCAAAGGATGGGACCATACTAGGACATAATGTTGTTATCTACAGGCACAAGAGCCCCATGTGTATGAGCCATCTTGGCAATTTTCTGTAATAAATTAGAAGAGACAACAGTATGAGACAAAAAAATCATTATCTTTTAGAGATCAATCTATTACATGCATGCAAGAACAACCCTATAAACAAAGGGACAAACATAGCAAACAAGTCGAAGAAACAATGTCCACAATCATGCTGAATCTCTTTTATTTCTATATTAGAACCTATGCATTACTAATAAGTGATAAACTCACCTTTCTTGAGTTCTCTCAATCTAAGCTTGGACAAAGAATATGTATGCGTCAGAGAGCATCCCAAAAAGTTTTGATTTGCATGCTGCGGCAGATGGGTCATAATTCCTAGCTATATATATCCACAATTTAGCATCCCTTAATTGGTGTAGCTTCTAATAAGCTGCCTCTTGACATGCAAATAGCTGTGAATTAGATATCAGCAATTCAGTACCAGCACTTGAATTTTCATTCAACTATTCGTCACAGAACGTTACCACTAGAGATGTTTTACCTGAGAAGACGCCTGAGCTCAAGAAGTAGTTGCTGCCTCAGCTTCTTTTACCATAGTCGTCCAATCTCCAAGTCTCTGGGTGTCAGTGCATTTGCTGATATGTTTCGCCACTGCTTGCAACCTCTGCAACGTGGCTTGATCTGGTTTATGATCCAGGAAAACAAGTGCTTCCATGCATTTTCAACCTGTCCCAAACCGTAAATTTAACAAGAATGAGATTGCGCTCATAGTCTAGACAAAATAATTACAAACTATGAAGAATTGAAGAGGTTTGACAATAGAATTGATGGTGGAGGCGACCAACAAAGAGGGGAAAGGAAAGAAAGGGAAAAACATAACTTCTCCGAGCACAATCGAACTAAAAGAACAAAAAATACCCTTGTTACAGAAAATAGTTCTGCTGCCACAACACACTGCACTTCAAAACCAACTTAGAATAGCAAGAGAAATGACAATATAAAACATACCTTTGAACTCGGATGGCTCGACCTAAGTTAGATAGTTCTTTTGCCAACCATTACTAATGACATAGTCCCCCAAGCCACAAAACAAAGCAAAATAGAGTACGATGAAATATAAATTGTGGAAGGGGAAACCACAATTACATGTATGAAAGTACAGCCCTATAAACAAAGGGACAAACACAGCGAACAAGTCGAAGAAACAATGACTACAAACATCCAAACAGACAAAAACATCAAATTTAAATTCTCCAAGGCAATCAGAACTAGTTGATGGTAAACTGCATCTTGTCGGCACCAATCAACACATCCTGTATCCAGTTTGACATTTGTATGGTAATATACATAAACAAAAAACACCAATCAAGAAAGTTTACATTAGCAAATAACAAGGCCAGCAAAGATTAGAAAAAAACATATTTACCGCGTAATATCCAATTTAACCTACAGAAATTTCTCCACATTTCTAATATTCGTGATCAACAATAAGCAAACGGGCATGTACATTCTAAAGACTTGAACATTGTATATCACTTGCCTGAGTTTCAAAGATAATCATATATAGCACATTTAACACTTAATCTTAGAACCTACAGAAATTTCACCACATTTCCAAGATTCTTTGATAACTGATTTGCGAGCACACACACACACATATGAACATTTTATATCACTTACCTAAGTAGCAAAGATAACCAAATATAGCACATTTAACACGTAATTTCCGATACAACCTACATAAATTTCACCACATTTCTAAGATTTGTTGATAACTGATTTGCAAACGCACAATGAGATTCTAGACTTTTTATATCACTTACCAAATTAACGAAGATCCAAAACACTCGCGTATTTGAACATATGTTGGAGCCAATCTAATGGCTTCTTCACATTCCTTCACTGCTTCCCCTAATTGCAAGAGACAAATCAACGCAGCAGCTCGATTACAATGTAATTTACCATCGCCCGAACAACCTGCTATAGCTTTATCATAACAACTCAACGCTTCCTCAAAATTACCCGTCATGTAAGACTCATTCGCTTTTATATTCAATGCTGCCGGAGTATCATTCGAACTGGAGGCAACCCCACTGGATTCCAGCGAAGCACTACCGGCAATATTACCGGTTTTTGGAGTAGCACCAGCAGAACTCGAAGAACTCACATTCTGACTAGATACCAATGCACATGAACCCGAAGTGCTCCTTGTAGCACTAGAACTCAACCCACTTCATTCGGCTCCTCAATGTTGAAGTGGGTGAACCCAGTGTCAGTCTTCAAGGATCATCATCTTTCTTATCTTCCTCAAACCTCAAAAAAAAATTCACCTAATCTGCTAAAGAGCTAGAACCCACTTCATAAACACTCTTTTTTTTAAAACCCAACATTTTCTAACAAATGCTTCAATCTTGAACTGGGTTGTTCTGTAATAGCAAAATCGACCGAAAGAACCTACAATGTTACAGAATTGAAAACTGTAAATCAATCACCCATAAGATGAAGAACAACAAAATGGAACAAATTTCTTTGAAGAAGAAAGAGCGGAGAAAAAAATGGGAGGAAAGAGAATTTCTCTAAAACCCCATAAATCTTCTCCTGGAATTCTATACAATTCAAGAACGTGTTTTTTGAACAAATTAAGCAATGTATATCCCATAGAGCTTCAATCTTGAACTGGGTTTTTGTGTAATTGAAAAGTTGGCTGAAAAAACTTAAAATGTTGGAGAATTGAAAACTGTAAAGCAATCACCAAACAGAAAATGGAAATAGCTGTGAATTCAATATCAGCAATTCAGTACCAGCACTTGAATTTTCATTCACCTATTCATCACAGAACATGACCACTAGAGATACTTTACCTGAGAATATGCCTGAGCTCCAGAAGTAGTTACTGTTACTGCCTCAGCTTCTTTTAACATAGTCGTCCAAAATATGCAATCTCTGGGCGTCAGTGCATTTGCTGATATGTTTCGCCACTGCTGGCAACCTCTGCAACGTGGCTTGATCTGGTTTATTAACCAGGAAAAACAAGTGCTTCCATGCATTTTCAAGCTGTCCCAAACCGTAAGTTTTACAAGAATGAGATTGCGCTCATAGTCTAGACAAAATAATTACAAACAGTGAAGAAATGAAGAGATTTGATAAAAGAATTGATGGTGGAGGCTACCAACAAAGAGGGGAAAGGAAAGAAAGGAAAAAAACATAACTTCTCCGAGCACAATCGAACTAAAAGAACAAAAAATACCCCTGTTACAGAAAATAGTTCTACTACCAAAACACACTGCACTTCAAACCCAACTTCGAATAGCAAGAGAAATGACAATATAAAACATAGCTTTGAACTAGGATGGCTCCACCTAAGTTATATAGTTCTTTTGCCAACCATTACTAAAGACACAATCCACCAAGCCACAAAGCAAAGCAAAATAGAGTATGAGAAAATATAAAACGTGAAAGGGGAAACAACAATACCATGTATGAAAGTACATCCCTATAAACAAAGGGACAAACATAGCAAACAAGTCAAAGAAACAATGACCACAAACATCCAAACAGACAAAAACATCAAATTTAAACTCTCCGAGGTAATCAGATCTAGTTGATGGTAAAGTGCATCCCTTTGGCCCCACCCCTAATCTGCCAAGCTTCTCCTGTCATAGTGCCATGTCCCAAAAACAACAAATACTACTATGCTCCGGTCCCAAACTAGTTGGGTTCGTATATATGAATCACCACTGACCATGCTCCCATGCCATAGTACCATCCCTATTGATTTCCTTGCTCAAACAATTTGTCTAAGACTTGAAGATAACTTGTACTTTGTTTTGGTCAGCTTATCAAAATTCATGTATCTGGAATGTTTATGCATTTATTTCCTATAATGTTTATAAAATGTCACGCCCCCAATTGCTAGGGACGAACAAAGGTCCATATGTGTACATGCTATACAAATGGCTTGTGCTAATCAGAAGGCCCGCTATACATAGATAATATAATGAAGCTATACATAAGTCATGCTGACCAATTGGCCACACTAATATACTCGACAACTGAAACTATAATTACCATATGAAAACTTAAGCTGGTCTACGAAGCCTCTAATAGAATATATAACCATATAATGACGGATTATCAGGACAGCGCCACGACATACCCAAACTATGACTATATGTATGACTTAAGAGTATTAGTTATCTCTTGACTCCAGATAAGAAACTGAGCTTATCAACTGCTTCGCTGAATACGCAGCAACTGCCTAATGTGGATATCTGTCAAGTTGTATACCTGATTCTGCATTTATACAATGCAGCGCCCACAAACGTGGAGACATCAATACATGTACAACATGCACTGGTATGTAAAGCAGAAAGAATAACAAGTAGATATATAAGGATGCTCAATGAGTCAAATAACAAGATGAGCAACTATAGACAACTGAATACCAACAACTCTCGTGTGGAACTGTAATGTATGAGCATGCAAGTGACACATACATCATATGAATTATCACCTATGCTCTTGGCTTATTAACTTATAATTTAACGTTTTATGTGTTATTCATCTTTATGAAGCGTCTAGTGATTTCCCTAGATGATGTCCTATAACTGTTTCTGATACAAAATAATCGCGCAATACCTTACTAAAGGCTATCTACGTCAATCGTAAGGCCTGTGTTGCCAAATAATCATGACTATGATTTTATACACATAACTGTAATCGCGGTCAAATACAAGGTATGCCCTCCGTGGGCTTGCTATGAGGGTCTTGCCCGCAGGCCATATGTGCCGTCAGGGGAACTAGTGCTTGACATTCCAGCTGACTACCAAATGCAAATGATGCCACAAGGGCGGGTATGCCACAATCATTGGGCTCACTATAAATGGTCTGGTCTCAATCCTGTGCACGGAATAACGTCGCGCTTAAATGTCAAGTACAACCCTATGAATACCCTCGCATCATTAAAGATAGCTTTATCAAGTACTGCCTTAAAGGCCTATAGTAAGTAAATTAAGACACACATCATTTAGCCACTCAAGTAGAATCTCTATTTAACACTTAATATTTTGTCAACATGATATCTAGCAATTCACGCGCTAGTTCTTGTTTTATCTTATGACTATGTTGCCTATGTGCTCATATATACAAATGCGATCATACCATGGCCGTTTGTTTTTATTTACCACACGTGACTTCTAGGAATTTCAAGTAAAGATACCTATAGTGATGTGAAACATTAAGAATACTCAACTTGAAGGAGCACTATGAATACTGTGACTTAAACAATAGACGGACGAAGTACGGAGATAAGAAATTTCAAGTAAAAAGAGCATATGAGGATTCTGGACATATTCGGCATGTAAAAATATGTTGACATGTAGAAAGTGAAGGCTTTATTCATATATATCAAGTAACTATGTTGCTTCTTTTAGGAGAAAGAAGTGACTTAAGGTCGTGGCTTAGCTATGGAGGTTTTCACTTCACATACCTTTATTCTTGACTTGGTCACTTACGATGTGTCGTCGACATTCTTCAATGAAAACTTTATCTCAATTTCAAGCTCCAATTGTTCTACAACATTCCAATAGCACACTTCTCCAACGTCATCAAATAATATCTACACCAATATATTCAATTTCTATCAAAACATGCTTAACAACACCCAATAGTATCAAAAATGGTTCACAGGTTTCCTACAAGTCATCAAACTCTATCTTAATATATTACTCCCATAGTTAATGTCCAATTACTACCCATACGAGGTACTTTCAACTCATTGAAATTATTAGAAGAATTATCCAAATCACCCTTTAGCTCTAGTAATAAAATCATTGTCTTTGTCATAAGACCCACTTCTAGGGTTCAACCAATACCTAAATTACTCCATAATTTCTATACTAAATTATTTTCTATATAATTTGTAGACAATACATAAAGATTGAGTCACAAAGTTACCTTTAAGAGTATCTTTGAAAATCTCCATTTAAGAGAATTCTTGAGCTTTCTTGAAATAAATCTAAAGATAATTTGCACTTTTGGTTGTTGAGGAAGGATTTACTGATCTTGAGGAATTCAAACTAAAAACCCAACTCTTTGATTACCTTTTCCCCCCTATTCATCTCATTGTTGCAGCAGCTAAATGAAGAGCTGCTCTTTGCTGCTTCCCAGAAAAAGAAAATGACCAAGTGCTTTGCTTCCTCACCTTTTAAAATAATTTAAACACTCTCATGCCAACTTTCCTTTAAGTCACCGAGGGCTTGACACATATGTCATATATATGTACACTATAACAATACAACTCCCTTATTTAAATTGGAGTTGCCACTATAATTAATCAGATAGCGGGTGTTGACTCTTTCAGAAGGAAAGCAATAAGCCTAGCCATCAATTTAAAATAACCCTCACAGCACTTAAATTCTTTTCTACCTCTTTATAAAACAAAATCTATAATTGGGTGTATAAAAGTCCAGATGACATACAGTTTGAACCATTAGAATCTAAACTCAAAGACCATTAATTTGATAGGTAGTACAACCTCTAACTCTTCATATATTGAGTGATAAGCTCAATCAAAGTTAGACCATAAACATGGCCACTCGGTAATTTTCCCACTTGAACTAAATTCAAGTCTGGCTTACTTTACTTGTGAACTACATCCCCTAAGACCAAATGCATTCCAATTCTTTTTCAAGTTCAAGTAATTTTATAAACGTCAATTTAGTCATACATGTACAAGAAATTGTGGGGTTTTACAACTAATTACCTAAGAAATTTAAGCAACACTGTGATAACTGAGCTTTCAAGAAACCAAGATTTATGTTTATCAAAGCAAGAATATTTATACTCATTTAAATTCTAAAGTCTAAACATTGTTCATAAGGAAATCAAGTACCCGTGAGCTTGTAAAAGGCGACGCTGCTGAGCTGTTCCAAAAATTGATAGCAATGACAATAAACTCACCCTTCTGATTCTTGGAAGCTGCCCTTTCCTCAAACCATCCAACGCAAAATTCACCTCATCCATATGTTCCATCATCTCACCATATTCTTCAGTCTCCATCAAAGTAGCCGAGGGGCCCAGTGAAGGCAATTCCAGCTCTTTCGATTTCACCTTCTTCTTCTTCTTCTGCAAAACCCCATTTTCCTTGCCCTTCCCCATCTTCTTCACCTTCTTCGGTTCACGTATTCCTCCATCAAATTTTCCAAGACTACCAAACTCCCCCCATCTGGTAAAAATGAAAACTCATCCGATTCTAGAGCGACGACCAGTGCACTGAGTCTTGAGATGAAAACCCAAAACTGTAAATATCTTGAGAATTCTCCTGAGAAAGTGTGTGGTCCGAAACGCATCATTTAAGCCTGATTCAGAGTCCGGGACATGCTTCTACTCCGCCGGTCGTATGTTCTAGCGATCATTTCCAACGGAGAATTCAAAATTCCTATCACTGGATCAACTAACGGCCGTATGTTGAAGATTTGAAAAAAAACAAAAATCAGGAAGAATGAGAGAGAGAGAATGGACTTTATTGAACTGCTAATTTTCTTTTTCTTTCCTTTCGTATACTAGATATTGGTACCAGTGCCAGCACGAGCCCATTATATGCTAATTTTTTTGTCTCAATTTATGTGATATAAATGAAATTCGACAGGCAAACAATTTTTTTTTATAATTTATAAATATTTTAAGTTATTAATTATTGTAATTTATAATATTTTTATATAATTTTCAAATAATACATGTAACTCTTTCTGTTTCAATTTATGTGATATAAATGAAATTCGAGAGTCAAATAATTTTTTTTATAATTTATAAATATTTTAAGTTATTAATTATTGTGATTTATAATATTTTTATATAATTTTCAAATAATGAAAATTGAAGAAATTAGGAACTCTATGGAGGAAAGGACTCCATAGGTGAAATCCTTCATACCTTGGAGTTCAAAGCTCACAATCAATGAAGAATTTGGAGACTTCAGTTGAATCCCTAGCCTTCTTCTTCAAGCTTTAGAGAGAGAAATATTTGGGGGAAACTTTGGAGGGACTTGGGGGAATTTGAAGTGTAATTAGAATGGGTAGATTTTAGGCTTAGAAGACTTATATAGGGTCTAGGATTAGGACTAAACCGACTAAGATTCGGTATTAGTCAATTAGGGAAAAGACAAAAAATCCCTTAAAACAAACTATCGGGCTCCGACCTATGGTCCGTAGGTCCAACTACGAACCGTCCTGGTCAAACGTAGGTGTGATTCAGAAACTATTAAATTTGGGCTTCCAACAACGGTATCCATGTACGGTCCTTTGGTCCACTTACGTACCGTACATACCGACCGTAGATCCCAACCTTGACCCGCTAAATTTCACTAAGTATGGTAGTGACCTATGACACCTATCTACGGCTCGTACATGGAATGACGGGCTATCCTAGCGAACCGTCAACGAGATTCTGAAACTTGACATTTTCAAAATATTTATCTTTCCATCTACAGTTCCCACCTATGCCCCGTAAGTCAACCTACGGTCCGTAGGTGGCTTTCGTCGGTACTGGCACCAGTTCTGAAAACCTGCAATTTCCTTCTTTTCAAATCTGAGGTGTTACAATATCTCCCCTTGAGAAAATTCATCCTCAAATGGGAATCACGACATCATAAAGAGGGTAGAAACTAAATCTAACAACCCAATATGAATGCAATCACATAAGTGCACATATTCGAGGAGGAAACATTAACTCCAAGCTAAAGCATGTTCAAAGCATAATTTCATAAAGTCTATATCCAGCTCATACTCAATGCGCATAAATATGAAGAAATCATCCAAGTTAACTCATTTTCTCAAAAATTAAGATTTTCATGAATATGCATAAATGAGGAATCATGGGAATATCTAAGACACATGAAACTAAAAGAGTAAATCGTGAGGAACTAAAAACCTTAAGCTAGAGTAGGAATAGAGGGAAAGAGATGAGGCATCAAATGGCCTCAACCTCCCAAGTAGCACCCTAAACTAACTGATTCCTCCAAAGAACTTTTACCGAAGCAACTTCTTTATTTCTTAACTTCTGAACTTGCTAGTCCAAAATCTCAACCGAAATCTCTTCATAAGAAAGACTCTCTTTCACACCAAAACTATCCAGTGGTATAATAGATTTCGGATTCCCAACACATTTCTTCAACAAGGAGACATGAAAAACCGGATGAATCAATGCTAACTCATTAGGCAAATCTAGTTCATAGGCAAGTTTGCCAATACACCTCAAAATCTGATATGGGCCTGCATAACGAGGACTAAGCTTCCCTTTCTTTCCAAACCTCACCACACCCTTCATGGTTGAGATTTTCAAGTAAACCTTATCATTAACATCATATTCTAGATCTCTCCTCCAAACATCGGCATAGGATTTTTGTCGACTTTGAGCCACTTTCAGCCTTTCTCTAATAAGCCAAACTTTCTCCATAGCCTCATGTAACAACTCGAGACCTATCAAAGTGACTTTGCCAACTTCAAACCAACCGATAGGAGATCTACACCTCCTACCATAAATAGCCTCAAATAGAGCCATACCAATACTTGAGTGGTAGCTATTATTATAAGTAAACTCAATCAAAGGAAAATGATCATCCCAATTACCCTTGAAGTCAATCACACAATCTCTCAACATATCTTCCAAAGTTTGGATAGTACGCTCCACTTGCTCATTGATTTGAGGATGAAAGGTTGTGCTAAGCTTAACACGGGTACCAAGGCCCTTTTGGAAAGATTTCCAAAATTCAGAAGTGAATTGAGTATCACGATCGGATATAATGGATAGGGGCACTCCATGCAACCTAACCATTTCCCTTAGGTACAACTTAGCATAGTCTTCCATAGAATAAGAAACTTTGATGGGAATGAAATGAGCCGATTTCATCATACGATCCACAATAACCCAAATCGAGTCATATTGTCGCCGAGTGCGTGGTAAACCAACAATGAAGTCCATATTAAAATCTTCCCACTTCCAAGTAGGAATACTAATATATTAGGACAAACCTCTCAGCTTTTGATGCTCAACTTCCACTTGTTGACAATTAGGACACTTAGCCACAAATTCCGCAATGTCCTTCTTCATCCTATTCCACTAATAGACCTCCCGCAAGTCACGATACATCTTGGTGGGTCCCGGGTGAATGGAATATCGAGAACTATGGGCTTCGAATAAAATATGCTCCCTCAAACTATCTACATTAGGAACACACAAACGACCTTGATATCAGAGTTCACCACCTCCCCCTTGGGAGAAAGCCTCGATGGACTTTTTAAGCCCTCTTCCTTCAACTCCATCAAGATTGGATCAATACCTTGCTTTGCTTTCAAATCCAACACAAAGGATGATTCTGAACCATTATGAACAACAATTCCACCTTCATTAGAATCAATCAACCGAACAACCAATCAGGCCAATCTATGAACATCTCTCACCAACTCCTTATTATCCTCAACATGAGCAACACTACCCATGGTTAACTGACTAAGGGCATTCGCCACCATATTTGCCTTGCTGGGGTGATAAAGGGCACTCATGTCATAGTCCTTTAGAAACTCAAGCCACCTCTTTTGGTGAACATTCAGATCCTTTTGCTTCAACACATATTGCCAACTCTTATGGTCAGTGAAGACATCAACATGAACACCATACAAGTAATGCCTCAAAATCTTTAGAGAAAACACAACTGCCTCTAGTTCCAAGTCATGGGTAGGATAGTTCTTTTCATGAATCTTAAGTTGCCTTGAAGCATAAGCAATGACTTTCCCATTCTGCATAAGGACACATCCCAACCCAATTCTTGAAGCATAACAAAAAACCACAAATCCATCGGATCCTTCTGGTTGAGTTAACACAGAAACGGAGGTAAGCCTATCTATCAATTCTTGGAAACTCTTCTCACATGCTTCAGACCATACGAACTTAACTTCCTTTTGGGTCAAAGCCATCAATGGATAGGCACTTGAAGAAAACCTTTCAACAAACCTTCTATAGTAACCGGCCAAACCTAAGAAACTTCGAATAACTGATGGGGATAGAGGTCTAGGCCAATTCATAACCACATTTGTCTTCTTAGAATCTACCTCAATACCCTTACACGAAACAATATGACTAAGGACAGCCACGGATCTCAACCAAAACTCACATTTACTAAACTTTGCAAAGAGTTGCTGGTCCTTGAGGACTTGCAGAAAAATCCTGGTGTAATACCCCAAGCTTCCAAAGAACTTAAAAATGTAGAACTAACCTGAAGATAGTGACCTACGGAGGCCACCTACGGGCGGTAAATGGATTGACGGGCCATAGGTGAGGACCGTCAATGGCACTGTGAACTTTCAGGATTTTCAAGTTTCTGAACTTTGACCTACGGAATAGCAGGACGGTTGGTAGTTTGGTTGACGGGCCGTAGATGGGTTCCGTAGATGCCTTCCAGACTTAGCCAAATTTTCAGCCCAAAATGAACTTTCTAAATCAATTTGCGGAAGAGCAGGATGGCCCGTCAATTGATGTACTGACCGTAGATCCTATCCGTCGATTGGCCCCAACAGTTTTTAATTAAGGGCTTTTTGGTCTTTTCTCTAATTGTTTACCTATTAAGCTAAGTCGGTTATAACCTCAATCTAAGACCTATAAATACTTTCTAAGCCTAATTCCTTTCATTCTAACTCATTCTTAAACTCTTATCTCTCAAATATTTCTCTCTCTAAAAGAAACTATCTCAACTCTCAAGGAAGAAGAAGATAGCTTGAATCCTCCATTGAAGACCTTCAATCTTCTCTGATTTTCTTTTGGATTTCATTGAGGTATGATAGTGTTCACCATTAGGAGTCCTTTCCTCCAGTGGGCCCGTCCTCTTCTTCTTGATTTTCAAAGGTTTACTCTAACCCAATTGAATTAGGGTTTTGATCAATCATTGTGGATTCTTCAATAATGATTTCAATTATTGATTTAATGATTTGTAGTGCATGAATTAGTGTGAATTACATAATTTGATGTAAAGATTACATGAACCCCCATTATCCCAAGTTAATTCTCCCCAATTTGATAATCTATGCTTTGATTGTTGGGTCGAGCTATGATTTGATGAAGTTATGAATCCTCTATGAAATTATGCATGAAGTATGAACGAATTGAGGATAATCCTATGAATTGAGCATGTTCAAGTCAAAAGCATGATTTTTCCTCTATTAAGTGAGTTCCTTCAAATATGGGTAAATTGTGTTAATTATGGCTTTCTAAGCATGAGCTTGCATTGAATTGCATGATATGAGTTGAACTTGCATGAACCCATATGAACTCTATGAACTTTGAAATATGAGCATGATGAACTAAGTAAAGAAGAAGCTAATGAACTTATGCATGTCTCATATAAAGTAAATGATGAATTAAGGGTGCTTTGAGAGTAAAGTACCAAATTTATGAGATGATGATGCTATAGTTGAGTAGTGAAAGGTTTTCCCACGTAATTCTCCCATTATGATAAAAGAAGAACAAAGAGGCGATTACCCATGTTCTTAAGGAGCTATTCTAATGAAGTAAGCTTTGACAAGGTTCATGGAAGATGAAACAACTATAAGCATGATTTTAGCTTGAATTGGTAACACTAGTTGTACCTTTTCATGTTTAATGGTATAAATATGTTAATGACTAATCCGTGGGAATTATGCTTAGCACTGAGTGGATATTGAGATGGAATCCCTCCCATTAGTAGAGGTCGGGTCTTCTAGTGAAAGCTCTCCCTTTAGTAGAGGCCAGGTTTTCTAGATGGAGCTCTCCCGTTAGTTGAGGCCGAGTCTCCTAAAGCAATCTCTATCCCATAAACTATGTTGCCACCATAGGATGTTGTCTTTAAGTAGACATTAGCTAGTGGATCCACATAAGCTAAGAAGTTCATGGTCTTACCTTGGCAAGTAGGACACCTCTTTTCGGTGTGGGGTAGACCCCGAATTCCATGTTGATAGCTCACATGGTCTTACATGTCAGTTAAGGCTATTCCCCACAAGTTATTGAACAAGTGTTCTCATGATGAAGTAAAGAAAAGAAAAAAAGATGATTTAGCTTGCTTTGGCCTTGATATATGCTTTATGTTTCATGTTTATCATGTTTTAAGTTTTGCCATTGCATGTCATGATTATATTTCACTCTAGCATGATTTACGTGTTTATGTTCATTGCTATCATACTTAGTACTTAATTGTGCTAACGCATACTCTTGCCTACATTAACTTCTTTGGTGTAGGATGTGGCGATTCACCTTCTACTCGTGGCTAGAGCTTTATAGTAGCAGATTGATAGAAGACTTGGTGAGTCCTCATCCATCCAAGGACATAGCCTAGTTGTTCTTATTTTCCTGTCATTTCTTTTCAGTTTTCGTATTGTATTGGGTTACGTCCTGTAATACCCCAAGATTCCAAAGGATTTTAAAATGCAGAACTCACCTGAAGAAAGTGACCTACAGAGGCCACCTACGGGCCGTAGATAGATTGACAGGCCGTAGGTGAGGACTGTTAATGGTACTGTGAAATTTCAGGATTTCCAAGTTTCTGACCTTTAATCTACGGACTAGTAGGAAGGTTCGTAGTTCAGTTGACGGGCCGTAGAAGGGTCCCGTAGATGCCTTCCAGACTTAACCAAATTTTCGGCTCAAAATGCACTTTCTGAATCAATTGACGGAAGAGCAGGACGGTCCGTCAATTGATGTACGGATAGTAGATCCTGTCCGTCGATTGGCCCCAACAATTTTTAATTAAGGGCTTTTTGGTCTTTTTCCTAATTGATTACTTATTAAGCTAAGTCGGTTATGCCCTTAATCTAAGATCTATAAATACTTTCTAAGCCTAATTCCTCTCATTATTTTTCATTCCCAAATATTTCCTCTCAAATATTTCTCTCTCTAAAAAGAAACTCTCTCAAAGTTTCAAGGAAGAAAAAGAAGCTAGGATTCTCCATTGAAGACCTTTGATCTTCTCCAATTTCTTTTGGATTTCCTTGAGATATGATAGTATTCACCATTAGGAGTCCTTTCCTCCAATGGATCCTTCCTCTTCTTCATGATTTTCAAAGGTTTACTCCAACCCAAGTGAATTAGAGTTTTGATCAATCATTGTGGGTTCTTCAATTACGATTCCAATTATTGATTTTATGATTCCTAGTGCACGATATATAATGATAAAGTAACTTAGTTCACGAATTAGCGTGAATTACATGATTTGATGTAAAGATTGTATGAAACCGCATGATCCAAAGCTAATTCTCCCCAATTTGATAATCTATGCTTTGATTGTTGGGTTGAGTTATGATTTGATGAAGTTTATGAATTCTCTATGAAATCAAGCATGAATTATGTATGAATTGAGGATAATTTTATGAATTTAGCATGATCAAGTCAAAAGCATGATGTTCCTCTATTATGTGAGTTCCTTCAAGTATGGGTAAATTGTCCTAATTATGGCTTTCTAAGCACGAGCTTGCATTGAATTGCATGATATGAGTTGAACTTGGATGAACCCATATGAACTCTATGAACTATGAAATATGAGCATGATGAATTAAGGGTGCTTGAGAGTAAAGTACCAAAGTTATGACATGAGGATGCTATGGTTGAGTTGTGAAAGGTTTTCTCACGTAATTCTCCCAACATGACTAATAGATGAACAAGAGGCGATTACCCATGTTCTTAAGGAGCTATTCTAATGAATGAAGGGACAAGAGGCGACTACCCATGTACCCTAATGTAGGCAAAGCGGCGATTACCCAAGTCTACCAATATTGAGCTTATGACTAATATAGACAAGAGGCGATTACCCATGTCTTCCTAAGATAAAATGAACTATGATTAATCCATGGGAAGTATACTTAGTACCAAGTGGACAAGTGGCGATTACCCATGTCCCATAACCTATGTGCCCCCATAGGGTGATGGTCTATGATAGACACTAGCTAGTGGATCCACATAAGCTAAGAAGTTCATGGTCTTACCTTGTAATGTAGGACACCCCTTTACGGTGTGGGGTAGACACCGGATTCCATATTGATAGTTCACATGGTCTTATATGTCGGTTAAGGCTATTCCCCACAAGTTAATGAATAAGTGTTCTCATGATGAAGTAATGAAAAGATAGAAAGATGATTTAGATTTCTTTGGCCTTGATACATGCTTTATGTTTCATGTTTCTCATGTTTATCATATTATTTTTAGCTTAGCCATTACATGTCATGATTATGTCTCTCTCTAGCATGATTTATGTGTTTATGTGCATTGTTATCATACTTAGTACTTAATTGTTCTAACGCATACTTTTGCCTGCATCAACTTCCTTAGTGTAGGACATGGTAGTTCTCCTACTCGTGGCTAGAGCTTTAATTTATAGTTGAGAAGAAGACTTGGTGAGTCCTCATCCACCCGAGGACATAGCCTTGTCGGATTTTACTTTGATGTCTTTCCTTATGTTGGATATTGTATTGGGCTGCGTCCCTATCACTTTTACTCGTATTCTATGATGTTAGAAGGCTTTGAGTCATGAGTTGTAGACTTCCGCTGTTTTGAGTAAAGCTTTGATATAAAATTCTCTTCAAACTCTTATTTCTCTATCATCTTGTATGTTATGTATGCTAAGGGCTTGTATGAGAACTCTCGGGGTCTTGTACGCCGTGTTACATCTAGGGGCTACCCTGGGTCGTGACACGTCCCAACTTTGCTTTCTATGATAGATTGGCTTTGAGGCATGAGATGTAGACTTTCGCTGTTTCTTTTTAAAAATTTGATATGAATTTCTCTTTTGAAGTTTTATTCTCTATTATCTTGTATGTAATGTATGCTAAATGGCTTGTATGAGGTCTCTCGGGGTCTGGTACGCCATGTCACATCTAGGGGGTACATTGGGTCGTGACACCTGGAATGATTAGTATGCTCATCCTCACTCCTTGAGTAAATCAAAATATCATCGATGAACACAATCACAAAAACATCTACATATTGTCTAAACACCTTATTCATCAAATCTATAAATGCAGCCAAAGCATTTGTCAAGCAAAACGACATTACTAATAATTCGTAATGACCATATCTAGTCCGAAAAGCCATCTTCAGAATGTCATCTTCCTTCACCCTCAATTGGTGATAGCCCAATCGGAGGTCGATATTAGAGAAGTAGCTTGCTCCTTGAAGTTGATCAAACAAATCATCTATCCTTGGAAGAGGATACTTATTTTAATTGTAACTTTATTCAATTGCCGAGTATCAATACACATACGGAGTGAACCATCTTTCTTCCAAACAAACAAGACTGAGCACCTCATGGTGAGATACGCATTCAGAAGAAGCCCTTATCCAAAAAATCTTTCAATTGCTCCTTTAATTCCTTAAGTTCTGTCGGAACCATTTGGTTAGGAGGAATCGAGATAGGTTGTGTATCTGGGAGAAGGTCAATACCAAAGTCTATTTCCCTTTCGGGAGGAACACCGGGTAAATCATCGGGGAACAGTTCTGAAAACTCATTTACAATGGGGACCGACTCAAAGATAGGGGTTTCAGAATCCACATCCCTAACCCGAACAAGGTGGTATATGCACTCCTTAGAAATCATCTTTCTATCTTTGAAACAAGAAACAAACTGGCTCTAAGGCATAGAATCTCCCCCTTTCCACTCTAGAGTGGGTTCGTTTGGAAATTTAAGCTTGACAAATCGGGTTCTACAATCGATAGAAGCATAACATGAATGTATCCAATCCATCTCAAGATTAACATTAAAGTCTGCATATCTATCTCTACAAGATCAACATGAGTGACTCTATGGGATAAGGAGATGGGACAATTCCTATAGACTCTCTTAGCCACAATAGATTCACCAATAGGAGTAGAGCCGGAAAAAGGATCTAACAACACATCCAGAAGAATATCAAACCTCATAGCCATATACGGCATCACAAAAGATAAGGTAGCACCGGGATTAAGCAAAGCATAAACATCATGATTAAAGACTCTCAACATACCGGTAACCACATCGGGAGAACCCTCTTGCTCATGACGAGTTTGAAGTGCATAGATCAGTTTTACTTTTGATTGCCACTAGAACCTAACAACGGTCATCTCCTTCTTTCTTAGCAACGGAGGAACAATCCCTAATCTTATGATACGTCTTGCCACAACCAAAACATGAATTGGAGCCGGCTAGGAATTCACCCTCATGCTTCTTTCCACATTTAGCACAATTAGGTAATGGAGACTCACTACCATTTCCTCCTTAATGCTTAGGGCTAGACACCCTATATTTTTTGAACTTAGGGACCGAAGCATTGGAGAAACCTTGACTGGAGAACCTTTTTCAGGACTTAGAATGACCATGTCCACCGGACCTTGAATGTGAAAAGTCATTATCACCGGTCTTAGCCCTCCTTGCCTCCCCTAGACTTCACCTTAAGTTTCTCCTCTTCTATTTGTTGAGCAGGGACCATTAGGCGATAAATGTCTATACCATGGATAAGCATAGCGGTACGGCATTCCTTGATCACCATTTTGGATACTCCTAAAACAAACTTACTCATCCTCGCCCTAGGATCGCAACCATAGTAGGAGCATACCTAGATAATTGTGTGAATTTCAAATCATACTCCTTCACACACATGTTTTCTTGATGAAGGTCGATGAACTCAAGCACACTTGCCTCCCTCATCCTAATGGGAAAGAACCTATCAAGGAAAGCAGCCTTAAATTTTTTCCAATCAAGAGGACCCGCATCAACCGCCCTCTCACTCTTCCATTGTTCAAACCATACTTGAGTCACACCCTTAAATTGATAAGTGGCCAATTCTACCTTTTTCACAAAGGATACACCCATAATCATCAACACCTTATATACCTCATCAATGAACTCTAGAGGATCTTCCTCCACCTTAGAACCATGAAACTCTGAAGGGTTCATCCTAGTGAAGTCCCTCACTCTAGATGCCGCCGTACTCACATTTGGGTTCACGGGGGGCACAGCCTCCCTATTGGCTTGAGCCATCATGGCTTTAGCCAACACTTGAAAAGAAACCCTAAACTCCACATTAGTCCCTTGCTCGGCCAAAGGGTTGACCAGAACTTAATGAGCCTCTTGTTCCACATTCTCTCTCACATTTCTCCTACTTTAAGCCCTTCGAGTGGCCATTGTTGACACCCAATTTTGGCGTACCATTTTCAAAATTGATAACTTTTGTGTTTTATTTATTAAATAGTTCAAAATATATATATATATTTTTAAAATATATTTATCAATAGTTATTCTTATTTTTCAAAATATTAAGAATTTTTTTAGTGTACTTTAATTTTTAGTTAATTTTAATTATATTATTTTTGTCATAGTCGGTTGAATATGTTCAAATATTTGTTCAATTTGATTAAATCATTAATTTTGTTAAATTATATTTTTTATAGGTCATTGGTTACATTTGTTACATTTTTTTAATATTTATTTTATTCTTTACAATTGTTAATATTCATTTTGATATATCATGCACAGTTTAAAAATTCATTCAAATATGGATAACATTTCATACACAGATATTTTATTAACAGGTGGTTTTGGCCCACGATTTTAAGATAATGGTATTGTCACGACCCAGGGTAGCCCCTATATGTAACACGGCGTACAAGACCCCGAGAGGCCTCATACAAGCCCTTAGCATACATAACATACAAGATAATAGAGAACTAAGAGTTCAGAAGAGCATTTTATATCTAAGCTTTAATAGACACAGCGGAAGTCTACATCTCATGTCTCAAGCCATCTAACATAATAGAATAGAAGTGAAAGTTTGGGACACAGCCCAGTACAATATCCAAAATAATGGAAAGCATGAAAATGTAACAAGGTTAGGCCCTCGGACATAGGAGGCCTCACCAAATCTTCACGATCACTAGAACTGACTAGCCACAAGTGGGATGAGAGGAGCCGCCAATCCCTACATCAATAGAATCAATGTAGCCAAGAGTATGCGCTAGTACAATCAAGTATAAAGTATGATAGCAATGCACATAGGGCATATAAAACATGCTAGAGTGACATATAATCATGACATGTAATGGCCAAGCTAAAACATGATAGAACATAAGAAACATGAAGCATAAACCATGGCCAAGAAAAGCTATTCATGTTTCCTTTACTTTACATCATTATAAGAACACTTAAGTTCATTAGATGTGGGGAAATAGCCTTAACCGACATATGAGACCATTTGAGCTATCAACATGGAATCCGGTGTCTGCCCCACACCGAAAAGGGGTGTCCTACTTGCCAAGGCAAGACCATGAACTTCTTAGCTTAAATGGATCCACTAGCTAGTGTCTATCATAGACCATCACCCTATGGTGGCACATAGATTATGGGACATGGGTAATTGCCTCTTGTCCACTCGGTACTAAGCATACTTCCCACAGATTAATCATAGTTCATTTTACCTTAGGTAGACATGGGTAATCGCCTCTTGTCTATCCTTAGTCATGATCTTATTATTAGTAAACATGGGTAATCACCTCTTGTCTATCCTTAGTCATGATTTGATTATTAGTAGACATGGGTAATCGCCTCTTGTCTACATTAGGGAACATGTGTAATCGCCTCTTGTCCCTTCATAAAATAGCTCCTTAATAGTGGATTCAAGCTTAGTTGAGCAAACCTTTCAACAAGTTATGAATCATTACGCGTGAGAAAACCTTTCACATTCATAGGTTGAGCACTACATGAGAAACACTTTCACAACTCAACAATTGCAGTAACATATCATAAACTTCATAAAACATACATGAGTTCATAAGCTTTATATTTACATAGATCATCATGCTCTTAACTCATAAATCATGGGTTCATAAGCTTCACCTCAAAACATGCAATTCAATGCAAGCTAATACTTAGAAAGCCATAAATCAAGGCAATTTAGTTATAATTGAGGGAACCCACATAATAGAGGAAAATCATAGATTTTGATTGAACATGCATTTTTTCATAAAATATCCTCTTTTCATCATTCATAGTCTTACATGAAATTCATAGCTTGATAATCATAATCCTTAACTCAATTCATAAGGAGTTCATGCAATTCATCTTTTTCTCAATTCAACCCACAAACATAAGCATAATCATAAATTGGGGGAAACTTAGGATGGACTCATGGGATTCGTCAAGTTGCATGTAAATCACGCTAAATTGTGCACTAGCTTACTTTACCATGCTAGATCGTGCACTATCAACCATAACATCAACAACAGAAAGCAAAATGAGGAACCCATAAGAATTTATAAAAACCCTAGCTCTCTTGGGCAAGACTAAACCTTAAAAACCTTAAGGAAAAGAGGACCCATTGGAGGAAAGACTCCAAGTGGTGAATACTATCAGACCTTAATGTCAATGCCTTGAAATAAAAGGAGGATTGATGACCTTGATGAGAACCCTAGCTCTCTTCTTCTTCTTCTAGTTCTTCAAGAGGGAGGAATATTTTTGGGAGAAGAGAGTTGGAATGAAGGGATTAGGGCTTAGAAAGTATAAATAAGGCTAGGGTTAAGGGGCAAAATCATCTAGGATAAGGAATAAACATTTAGGGAAAAGTCCAAAAAGCCCTTAAATAATACTGACAGGGCCAATCGACGGACAAGATCTACGGTCCGTACATTCATTGACGGATCGTCCTACTCTTCCGTCAATCGATTCAGAAAGTTCATTTTGGACTGAAAATCTAGCTAAGTCTTGAAGGCATCTACGGAACCCATCTACGGCCCGTCAGCCGAACTACAAATCGTCCTGCTATTCCGTAGGTCAAGGTTCAGAAAATCAAAATTCATAAAGTTGACAAGGCATTCGACGGTTCCCATCTACGGCCCGTCACTCCACTTACAGTCCGTAGATGGCCTCCGTCGTCACTGGCACCAGAAAACTTTTAAAACTACATTTGTTTCTTTCTTTTCAAAAACTGGGGTGTTACAAGGTCTCCCCCTTGGGAACATTCGTCCTCGAATAGAGATATAGCTGTCAAGGGAAGGGTGAAAGACACTTACTATCAACCCAACCTAAAGCATGCAATCACATAATACATATAGCTAAAATAATCAAGTTAGCTCATCTTCTTAAAATTAACCTCTTCATGAACATGCACAGTCAAAGAAATCATGGAAATCATCTATGACACATGAAATCAAAGAATGAACCATGAGGGACTAGGTACCTCAAGCTAGAGGAGGATCGGTAGAGAAAAGATGAGGGTAACGGGACATCATATCGGCCTCGGCCTCCCAAGTAGCACCCTCGACTAATTGATTCCACCATTACACTTTCACGAAAGCAACTTCTTTATTTCTCAACTTCTGGACTTGCCGGTCTAGAATCTCAATCGGAATTTCTTCATAAGAAAGGCTATCCTTAATGCCAAAATCTTCCAAAGGCACTATAGTCAACGGATCTCCAAGGAACTTCGTTAGTAAGGAGACATGGAAAACTGGATGCACCGATGCCAAATCATTTGGCAAGTCAAGCTCATAGGCAACCTTACCAACACGTCTCAAAATCTGATAAGGGCCCACATAGCGGGGACTAAGCTTCCCTTTCTTCCTGAATCTCATTACGACCTTCATAGGTGAGACTTTCAAGTAGACCCAATCATCAACATCAAATTCTAATTCTCTTCTTCTAACATCGGCATAGGACTTTTGTCGACTTTGAGCCGTTTTCAACATTTCTCTAATAAGCCGAACTTTCTCCATAGCCTCATTTACTAACTCCGAGCCTATCAAAGTAACTTCCCCAACTTCAAACCAACCTATAGGAGATCTACACCTCCTACCACAGAGAGCCTCAAATGGAGCCATACCAATACTAGAATGGTAGCTGTTAATATAAGCAAACTCAATCAAAGGCAAATGATCATCCCAATTACCCTTGAAGTCAATTACACATGCTCTCAACATATCTTCCAAAGTTTGGATAGTACGCTCTGCTTGCCCATCAGATTAGGGATGAAAGGCCGTGCTAAGCTTAACACAAGTACCAAGGCCCTTCTGGAAAGATTTCTAAAACTGATAAGTAAATTGTGTACCACGATCGGAGATAATGGATAAAGGCACTCCATGTAACCTAACCATCTCCTTCAAGTACAACTTAGCATAATCCTCCGTTGAGTAAGAAACCTTTACGGGAATGAAATGAGCTGATTTCATCATACGATCAACAATCACCCAAATCGAATCATATTGTCGCCGAGTGCGTGGCAAGCCAACAATTAAGTCCATGTTCACATCTTCCCACTTCCAAGTAGGGATATCAATATCTTTGGACAAACCTCTCGGCCTTTGGTGCTCCACTTTCACTTGTTGACAATTAGGACATTTAGCCACAAATTCCACAATAGCCTTCTTCATCCCATTCCACCAATAGATCTCCTGCAAATCACGGTACATCTTGGTAGCTCCCGGGTGAATGGAATAACGAGAATTATGGGCCTCAATCAAAATTCGTCCTCTTAAGTCATTTACATTGGGAACACACAAACGACCCTGATATCTGAGCACTCCATCTCCCCCTTGGGAGAAAGCCTCGACGAACTTCTTTAGCACCGCTTCTTTCAATTCGACTAGTTTCGGGTCAAGATCTTGCTTAGCTTTCACATCATGTACATAGGGCGATTCTGAACCATTGTGAACCATAACACCACCTTTGGTGGAATCAACCAATCTAACACCCAAATGGGCCAATCTATGAACATCTCGAACTAGTTCCTTCTTACTCTCCCCTATATGGACAACACTGCCTATTGACATCCGACTGAGAGTATTTGCCACCACATTAGCCTTGCCGGGGTGATAGAGGACATTCATGTCATAGTCCTTTAATAGCTCAAGCCACCTTCGTTGGCGAAGATTTAGATCCTTTTTCTTAAATACATATTGCAAACTCTTACGGTCGGTAAAAACGTCAACATGGACACCATACAAGTAATGCCTCCATATCTTTAGAGAAAACACAACTGCCGCTAACTCCAAATCATGAGTAGGGTAATTCTTTTCATGCACCTTTAGTTGCCTTGAAGCATAAGCAATGATTTTCCCATTTTTCATAAGTACACACCCTAACCCAATTCTTGAAGCATCACAATAGACCACAAACCCATCGGACCCTTTCGGTAGGGTCAACACCGGAGCCGAGGTAAGTCTATCTTTCAACCCTTGAAAGCTCGCTTCACACCTTTCGGACCAAGTAAACTTAGCCTTCTTTTGAGTTAGAGCCATCAATGGTGAAGCAATTGAAGAAAACACTTCAGCAAACCTTCGATAGTAACTGGCTAAACCATAGAAACTACGAATATCCGAAGGTGATAGAGGTCTAGGCCAATTCTTAACCGCATCCGTCTTCTTAGGATCTACCTCAACACCTTCACCGAAAAAAATGTGACCAAGGAAAGCTACGGACTTTAACCAGAACTCACATTTCTCGAACTTAGCAAAGAGTTGTTGGTCCTTGAGAACTTGAACCACAATCCTCAAATGATCAGCATGCTCAATATCACTCCTTGAGTAAATCAAGATATCATCGATAAATACAATGACGAACATATCCAGGTATTGTCTAAACACCTGATTCATCAAATCCATAAATGTGGCCGGAGCATTAGTCAACCCGAAAGACATCACTAGAAACTCATAATGCCCATATCTGGTCCGGAAAGCCATTTTTGGAATGTCATCTGCCCTTACCTTCAATTGGTGATAGCCCGAACGAAGATCAATCTTAGAGAAATAACTAGCCCCTTGGAGTTGGTCAAACAAATCACCGATTCGCGGGAGAGGATACTTATTCTTGATAGTAACCTTATTCAATTGGCGGTAGTCAATACACATACGGAGTGAACCATCTTTCTTTCTAACAAACAAGACCGGAGCACCCCATGGAGAAATACTTGGTCGGATGAAACCCTTATCCAACAAATCTTTCAATTGCTCTTTTAGTTCCTTAAGTTCTGTCGGAGCCATTCTATAAGGAGGAATAAAAATAGGTTGCGTACCGGGGAGAAGGTCAATACCAAAGTCTATTTCCCTCTCGGGAGGAACACCGGGTAAATCATCGGGAAACACTTCCGGAAATTTGTTAACAATGGGGACTGACTCAAGAATAGGGGTTTCAGAATTCACATCCCTCACCCTAACAAGATGGTACATGTAACCCTTAGCAATCATCTTTTTAGCTTGTAGACAAGAAACAAATTGACCCTCAAGTGTAGAATTTCCCCCTTTCAACTCCAAGATAGGCTCATCTGGAAATTGGAACTTGACCATTCGGGTCCTACAATCAATAGAGGCATAACAAGAATGCAACCAATCCATCCCGAGGATAACATCAAAGTCTAGCATATCGAGCTCTACAAGATCCACATGAGTGACTCTATGGAATAAAGAGATGGAACAATTTCTATAGACTCTCTTAGCCACAATAGATTCACCGATAGGAGTAGAGACACGGAATGGATCTAGCAACACATCCGGAACAATATCAAACTTCATAGCCACATAAGGCGTCACAAAAGACTAAGTAGCACCGGGATCAAGAAAAGCATAAACATCAAAGTGGAATATTTTAAACATACCGATAACCACATCTGGAGAACCCTCTTGCTCATGACGGGCCTGAAGTGCATAGAACTGGTTTTGCTTTTGATTTCCACTAGAACTTGCCAGATTTTGGGGTTGAGCCCTTTCGATGATTTTCTCCTCCCTTCTCACTAACCAAGGGACAATCCCCTACTTTATGACTCGTCTTACCACATCCAAAATATGCATTCAAACTGGCTAGACAAGTACCCTCATGTTTCCTGCCACACTTGGCACATGTAGGCAATGAGGAGCCACTACCATTTCCTCCTTGAAGCTTAGGGTTAGACACCCTTACTTTTTTGAACTTAGGAGGAGCGTTGGAAGAACCTTGATTAGAGAACCTCTGCCCAGGCTTAAAACGACCATGTCCATCTGACCTTGAATGAGAGAAACCACCATCACCGGTCTTAGCCCTCTTGGAGTCCCTAGACCTTTCCTTGAGCTTCTCCTCCTCTATTTTTTGTGCATGAATCATGAGGCGAGAAATATCCATATCATTAATAAACATGGCGGTACGACACTCCTTGACCACCATTTAGGACACTCCTAAAACAAATTTGCTCATTCTTGCCCTAGGATCATCAACCATAGAAGGAGCATATCGAGCCAATTGTGTGAACTTCAAAGCATACTCTTTCACACCCATACTCCCTTGATGAAGGTTGATGAACTCGAGCACCTTAGCCTCCCTCATCTCAAAGGGAAAGAATCTATCGAGGAAAGCACCCTTAAATTTCTTCCACTCCAGAGGACCTTCATCAGTCGCCATCTCACTCTTCCATTGGTTGTACCAAATTTGAGCGACACCCTTGAGTTGGTAGGCGGCCAATTCCGCCTTTTCTGTCGGTGACACTCCCATGATCATCAACACTTTATAAACCTCATCAATAAACTCTTGAGGATCTTCCTCCACTTTAGAACCGTGAAATTCCGGAGGGTTCATCCTAGTGAAGTCCCTCACTCTTGACGCCGTCGTACCCACATTTGGGTTCATGGGAGCCACAACCTCCCTATTGTCTTGAGCCATCACGACTTGGGTCAACACATGAAAAGCACCCTGAACTCCACATTGGTTACTTGCTCGGCCAAAGGATCGATCGAAACCTGAGGAGCTTGAGGAGGAGTTTCTTGTTCTTCATTCTCTCTCGCATTCCTTCAAGTATAAGCTCTTCGAGACACCAAGTCCTGAAACACGTAGGATAGGGATTAGGAGAGAGACATATAGAGTAACACTCTATTGCACGACTAAAGGATGATGAAGAAGTGGAGTTTCCTAATCATCTTGTAGCCTCTCATTCATAAACGTGGCGCACTTCACACTCATGAACAAGACTCTACTCGACGTGGCTTATGAGACATCTTAGAATCTTTCAAAAATCGTGTGCTCTGAATACCAAGTTTGTCACAACCCAGGGTAGCCCCTAGATGTCACACGGCGTACAAGACCCCGAGAGGCCTCATACAAGCCCTTAGCATACATAATATACAAGATAATAGAGAAGTAAGAGTTCAAAAGAGCATTTTATATCTAAGCTTTAATCGAAACAGCGAAAGTCTGCATCTCATGTCTCAAGCCATCTAACATAATAGACTAGAAATGAAAGTTTGGGACGCAGCCCAGTACAATATCCAAAATACTGGAAAGCATGAAAATGTAACAAGGTTAGGACCTCGAACATAAGAGGGCTCACCAAGTCTTCACGGTCACTAGAACTGACTAGCCACGAGTGGGATGAGAGGAGCCACCAAGCCCTACATCAATAGAATCAATGTAGCCAAGAGTATGTGTTAGTACAATCAAGTACTAAGTATGATAGCAATGCACATAGGGCATATAAAACATGCTAGAATGACATATAATCATGACATGTAATCGCAAAGCTAAAACATGATAGAACATAAGAAACATGTAGCATAAACCATGGCCAAGAGAAGCTATTCATCTTTCTTTTACTTTACATCATTATAAGAACACTTAAGTTCATTAGCTGTGGGGAAATAGCCTTAACCGACATATGAGACCATGTGAGCTATCAACATGGAATCCGGTGTCTGCCCAACACCGAAAAGGGGTGTCCTACTTACCAAGGCAAGACCATGAACTTCTTAGCTTATGTGGATCCACTAGCTAGTGTCTATCATAGACCATCACCCTATGGTGGCACATAGGTTATGGGACATGGGTAATTGCCTCTTGTCCACTCGGTACTAAGCATACTTCCCACAGATTAGTCATAGTTCATTTTACCTTAGGTAGACATGGGTAATAGCCTCTTGTCTATCCTTAGTCATGATCTTATTATTAGTAGACATGGGTAATCGCCTCTTGTCTATCCTTAGTCATGATTTGATTATTAGTAGACATGGGTAATCGCCTCTTGTCTACATTAGGGAACGTGTGTAATTGCCTCTTGTCCCTTCATAGAATAGCTCCTTAATCGTTGATTCAAGCTTAGTTGAGCAAACCTTTCAACAAGTTATGAATCATTACGCGTGAGAAAACCTTTCACATTCATAGGTTGAGCACTACATGAGAAACCCTTTCACAACTCTGCATTTCCATTAACATATCATAAACTTCATAAAACATACATGAGTTCATAAGCTTCATATTTACATAGCTCATCATGTTCTTAACTCATAAATCATGGGTTCATAAGCTTCACCTCAAAACATGCAATTCAATGCAAGCTAATACTTAAAAAGCCATAAATCAAGGCAATTTAGTCATAATTGAGGGAACCTACATAATAGAGGAAAATCATAGATTTTGATTGAACATGCATCTTTTCATAAAATATCCTCTTTTCATCATTCATAGTCTTACATGAAATTCATAGCTTGATAATCATAATCCTTAACTCAATTCATAAGGAGTTCATGCAATTCATCTTTTTCTCAACTCAACCCACAAACATAAGCATAATCATAAATTGGGGGAAACTTAGCATGGACTCATGGGATTCGTCAAGTTGCATTTAAATCACGCTAAATCGTGCACTAGCTTATTTTACCACACTAGATCGTGCACTATCAACCATAACATCAACAATGGAAAGCAAAATGAGGAACCCATAAGAATTTGTAAAAACCCTAGCTCTCTTGGGCAAGACTAAACCTTAAAAACCTTAAGGAAAAGAGGACCCATTGGAGGAAAGACTCCAAGTGGTGAATACTAGCATACCTTAATGCCAATGCCTTGAAATAAAAGGAGGATTGATGACCTTTATGAGAACCCTAGCTCTCTTCTTCTTCATCTAGTTCTTCAAGAGGGAGGAATATTTTTGGGAGAAGAGAGTTGGAATGAAGGGATTAGGGCTTAGAAAATATAAATAGGGACAGGGTTAAGGGGAAAAATCGTCTAGGATAAGGAATAAACATTTAGGGAAAAGTCCAAAAAGCCCTTAAATAATACTGTTAGGGCCAATCGACGGACAGGATCTACGGTCCGTACATCCATTGACGGACCGTCCTGCTCTTCCGTCAATTGATTCAGAAAGTTCATTTTAGACTGAAATTCTAGCTAAGTCTTGAAGGCATCTACGAAACCCATCTATGGCGCGTTAACCGAACTACGAATTGTCCTGCTATTCGGTAGGTCAAGGTTCAGAGACTCAAAATTCATAAAGTTGACAAGGCCATTGACGGTTCCCATCTACGACCCATCACTCCACATACGGTCCGTAGATGGCCTCCGTCGTCACTGGCACCAGAAAACTTTTAAAACTGCATTTTTTTCTTTCTTTTCAAAAACTGGGGTGTTACAGGTATTGTACTATAGGTGGTTTTCAATTTTATATTTAAGCAATAGCTTGGTCATTAAGTTAGGGGTGGTGGATAAGATTTTAGGGGTAATTTTCCGATTTTTAGTGTTTAATAAATTCTTTCAGTGTTCATAATTTTTCGGTGACAAGCTCACTAGAATTCCACCGGAATCTGGCGAATCCACCACAAAAACCCAATTTCATTTTCTCCTTTTTCTAGCGAGATAGCCACCGGAACGCACAACAGCAATGAATCAGCCACCCTCAACTCTGACAAAAAACCAAAATCCCAAACACCACCCGATACAAAACCCAAACCCACCATATCTCACCACTAAACAACCAATCAAAACCACCCTCTTTTCCGGCAAGATCCCGACTCAAAACCACCTTTCATCCGACCCAAAACCCAGAAGCTCTGACAACCCCAATCCTTTCCAGCGACAAACCAACAATTAACAGCACCAAGGACTCCAAATCACCATCAATCCACCGGCAAGCCACAGGAAAACCACCCAAAATCGACACAAAAACTTACCAAAACAACCCTAAAACTAACCAGATCTCCTCTCTTCCACACCACCGAAAACGGCTCCAGCGGACCAGAGCTCTAAGCTCTGAGTTAGCGAAACAACAACAACTCAAAACACCCCATTTCCCCCCCCCCAAACCACAGCAACCATAAATCACACAACAATCACGTACCAAACAGACCCTAAATTGAATTGGCGAACTCCATCTCCGATGAGTTCACGAACAAAATCCACTGGCCTCCGGCGAAGAAACCCAACAATAACAATTAAACCGGCGAGTTCGAAGGTTGCGAACAACAAATTCGACAAGCCTTTCACTCCCAGATCTACCGGAAGATGTTCTTCTCGGGTGACAATTCATTTCCACTTTTACATTGCTTATGTGGATTATATTTTTACTCTTTTGGTTATGTTTGTGTTGATACTCTATTTTTACCGTACTTATTTTGTCATTTCCTTATGTTACTATTTTACCATTTTTATTGTTATTTGTCATAAATTTTATTATATTGTTACTACTATTGCTTAGCTTTATTGTAGGTCAACATTGCTATATTTTTTATTATGTTGTTATGGTGCTGATTGTTTCTTTTGATTATGAGATGATTGTTTTAGTATCATTATTATTATTTATTTGTTATAGTTAGTGGATAAATTTTATTGATTTAGAGGTTACTTTAGTAAATGTGATGTTCATTGTTATCTTCATGTTCACACTTTTGTTGTTATTCGATTTTGATTTCTTTATTAGTTTTGCAATGTTAGGAGTATTATTATTTTTGGAGTATATTAAAATGGCCGATGAAGAAATTATTGTCAATTTCCAAGGCCTTCCATATTTATTAGACATGTTTTATTTATTTAGTTATTATTTGATTCATTTATTTTTATTCGTCTTTATTCATTACTAACACTTTTACTAAGTGTCTTTACAGATACCTGGATTTACTTTCCAAGGAAGCTATTCGAATGGAGTTCAAATAATATTTTTTATTTCATTATTGTATATATTATTAATGTTAGGCAAACTTAGACCGTTTCTTATATTATTGCTTTACTTTATTATTTGTTAATATTTCATATTTATTATGCTTGTATATTATTTTTATCTCCTCTTCAATCTAAAAAAATGAATTCAGTCAGGACCCATAGTTGAGGATTTTGAAGGATGCCTAATATCTTCCCTTCAGAATCACTTGAACCCCTTACCTAGATTCTAATGGTTTTGTAGATATTTTTATAGATCATTTAATTGGTTACCTAGTTTTCCTAAAATTAGGTGGCGACTCTTTAAAACTCTTTTTTTCTTAAAATTCTTTTAAAATTGAATTAATTGATTATTTTTTGAGTTACCGCGACATTTCACCTTATTTGAATAAAGTAGGGATGTAAACTGAATGGCAACTTTACTGGGGACATAGAGGTTCTCACCATTATGGATTCTTTTTTTAAAATTGAAGAGACCCTTCTTTTATTATCTTATACCTTGTATATTGTATATTTTGTTGATTATTTTTATATTGTACTTGTTATTTCTTCATTATTTGTTTGTATTATATGTACATTGTCATTGCATTCATGAAAGATTTTCGCCAAATGGCATCAATATAGTATATTAAAGGACGGTTTTGCGATCTCGCAGTCGGTCTTTTTTATACTTATCCCTTTTGAGAATGACTAACAATTTACTGGTTCTTCACGCATCCAATGGTTGTCATAATTCCAACCCAAGTTTTCCTCTTGGGCCTCGGTCTTTCAAAGGCCACTCTTAGTAAAACTAGCGTAGAGCGAAGCCAAACCTTGAATTTAGTGCAGTGGCCTTTAGATGACTCAACACTCAAGGCACATTTGTATAAGACATGCATTCATTGTTTGTGTGTTAAGTGATATATCTGTTTTATGTGAATATGTTGTATGCTAATCCATCCTTTTTCAAAAGTTTTTCAAGCACTTTATAGGCATAAATATCAAGTCATTGCCAAGCCACTTTTACCTTTTGAGTTATTTTTCTTGAAAAGCTTCAAGGTTATTGATCATCCGAAGGGGCAAGGGACAAGAGAACTCACAAAAATTGAGTTTTTCTATTTCACAAGACATTAATACATAGTCAAAAAGGACAAATCAGGGGAGTCTTTGACTATGAGGTCGCACTCATCTATTTTTTCTTATTTATCTTGTAATGATGTCCCTCCTTTCACACATTTCTCATATTTTGTGGGGAAAATGTCCCTGACAACAGTCAGGGAAGGTGATAACAATGTATAGTTCTCGTGAATAACTGGAAGAACACACAGTCCAAAGAGACATTCAAGAAAGAATAAAACAAGTGATTGCCGCAGTTGAGAGGACACAAAATATGTCGGAACAAACCGTCAGAAGACACTCTCTAAATAAATATGTCGGCGGCACTAGACTTATGAGCCATCACTCTAAGTTTGTCTAAATTTTGGAAATTTCATAACATATCTACACGAACTACGCGAACCTGATTCTCATCTCGATGAGATACGTAGGCAACCCTTCTTGAGTTCGGTATACATTCTTTTAAATTTCAAAAATAAAATAAATATTGTGTACATATTTTTAGAGGCATATCTTCACGAACTACGCAAACCTGATTCTCTTCTCGTTGAGAGACGTAGGCAACCCTTTTTGGGTTCGATATTCATTCTTTCAAAAAATTATTATGTAGATATTGTAAGAGTCGTTTATTCAGCTCCATTGGGACCAATGCAATTAAGAGCCTATAAAAATATTCGATATGATGGAGAAGACTGACTTTGTGGTAAACCATAGATTCTTTTGGTACCTCTCATTTGTACTTTTGTGATGCTAGAATATTCTCTTGCAGACATTCAAGATAAGAATAAAGCCATCCTCATGGTTTCATGTGTATTGTGTGGTGAGCTTTTAGATTCAAATTCAGTTGCATCGCATTGTTGATCTAGAACTTAGCTTGAATGTATATCGAGGCAAAATCCTAAGTAATGTTTGGTTTGGGAAAGGATTGTATGCCTTCTTTGACCCAATTGTGCCTTTCAAAGCCAACCAAATGGCATTAGTCCCTAGTTTTATCAACTTTGAGCCTAAAGCCTTTTTATTGGACAACCACATATTAGCCATTACCCTTGGAGTGCTTACACGCACTATCCCTCTCTTCGTCCAACCTTCTTGAGCGCACCAAAGATGTGCAAATTAAAATAGGAGATCAAGATTTGAAGTTGCCAAAGGCTAAAAAATATAAAGTTTCCCAAAGTCAAGAAAGCAAAAATGACTTCTAGATAAAGAGAAAAAAGGTTGAAAGAAATAAAGAAAGACAAAAATACCCCTACAATGTCAATGAAAGACAAGAAGAAAAATACTCCAACAATAAAAGGAGAAAACTTCAAAAGAAAGGAGTGAAAAGAGGAAAAGCTCAAAGAAACAAGGACTCAAAAGAAGTCTAAACAAAATAAAGGGGTGAAAAAAGGAAAAGCTCCAACAAATAAGGATTCAAAAGAAGTCAAAACAAAAGAAAGGGACAACGAGGAGGATAGACGCCAAAGGCGCATCAATTGTCAAAAGCACAAATTCAGTGTAACGCTCAAGGAGGAATTAAGTCACTCTTATCCCAAATAAATATCCTACCAGTCCTAAGCCTACACTACAAGCCAATGACAAGCCCTACATGATTTCATTCCAAATATTCTCACATTAGTGGAGATTTACATAAGGGCCACGCATATGGTATCACAGTTGCATGCGTTGAACTTTCTTGTGAGTGTGAGTGCATTTTTGAAAAATGTCCTGAAATCAAACACTTCAAATATGTGTGAAATAAGACTTTTCTTGTTGTTAGGGCACTTGAAACATGAGCATTGGCACAATTCAAAACCTTTGTTTAAGCAAGATGAACAAATCTTGTTGAGACTTAAGTATGTTTGAGGTACCACTTGAAGCTATAAGAATTACCTCAAATTCAAATTTAGTTATAAAAAAAAGGAGAAATTTACATGCATTTCTACCTGTTGGTACCAACTATAGTCAGGATTTGACAATCTCTTTATTTTTCAAAAAAAGAAAAGAAAAAAATGAGGTGAGCAAGCACCCACCTTTAATATTTTTCAAAGCATTTTTTTAGATTCTTTTCTTTAAAAATAATAATTTACATTTCTTTTTAAAATTGGTTTGTTCATTGTAAAATGTGACATTATGCTAATCTCATTATTGTGAGACGCCTATTTTTTTACTTCATTGGGTCGTATCCAAAAAATGTGACATATCTTTTGCCTTTAGATTTTAAATATTGTAAAGAATATCATTTTCCTATTTTTTCTTGTTCATATTATACATTTTCTACAAACGATCTTGTCTCAGATTTTGTAGTATTCATCATTAACAAGATATGTAGGCCTCACAATGACTCGGTCATGTACCCAGTGTGATTTTCATTTCTCCTTGTAATAAAAACTGGGACAGAATTTTTGAGAAGATCTCAAAAATTCACAATAAAGATGTTATCTCCAGCAAGTCAATATTGGAGATCATTTAGAGATTTTCCAATAGATTTAACTAGGACAAAATTTTTGTGGAAGCCCTCAAAAATTCCAACAAGTACTGCCAGAAGTTTGATAGTCAACTTCAAATGATCTAGCATCGCTTGAAGTTCAAAGTCAACTTGCGAATCTCCAGCATTGTCCTAAAAAAGCAAAAATAAATTTGGGATGTGAGACACCGATGCCTTGTACAAATTTCCCAATAAGACGTGAGTCACAATGAACACAAAGTGTTCAAGAGTTGCTCATTTGTGTAAAAGTTATTAGGCACTTTGTACACATTCTCTTTTAAAGAATCTATCCTCAAGGTTTCTTGACTAAATCGCTCTCCAAGGCGACATTGTGTCTACTAATTGCTCCATTTTGAGTACAGAAACAAGTGAAAGCATCGTTAGGATGACACTTTCAAGACACGCGAGCCATCCACCTCATTATAGTTAGACAATCATCGAGCCATCCACCTCGTTACAGTGGACAATCATTGAGTCATCCACCTTGTTACAGTGGACAATCATCTTCATATCATTGCTGAGAGGGCCATTGCATTTTCCATTTGCCGAGAGGGCCATTGCATTTTTCATTTGCCAAGAGAGTCATTGCATTTTCATTTGCCGTGAGGGCCATTGCATTTTTCATTTGCTGAGAGAGCCATTGGATTTTCATTTTCTGAGGAGGCCATTGCAATTTTCATTCGCCAAGAGGGTCATTGCATTTTTCATATGCCGAGAGGGCCATTGAATGATTAGTCGGAGGAGGCTAACATTGAAAGATTTTTTTTAAGTCACATCTATTTGGAGGTGAAGGATGTGCACCGTATCTATTCCATGTTAAATTAGGAGGAGGCTGACTTTGAAAGATATTTTTAAGTGGCATCTATTCGGAGGTGAAGGATGTGCACCCTATCTATTCCACGTTGAAGTCGAATGAGGCAGACGTTGAAAGATATTTGATAAGTCACATCTATTCGGAAGTGAAGGATGTGCACCCTATCTATTCCACATTAAAGTCAGAGGAGGCTGACGTTGAAAGAAATTTTTAAGTCGCATCATTTCGGAGGTGAAGGATGTTCACCCTATCTATTCCACGTTGAAGTCGGAGGAGGCTGGCATTGAAAGATTTTCATATTACATTACTGAAAGTGGTAGTGTTCACATATATTCTATTGATGGATTCTCATATGTCCTATCAATGGACATGCATTTATTTTTCCCAAAGATCCTACCGATGGATCAGTCTTATATGTCCTACCGATGAACATGCATTTATTTTACCCAAAGATCCTACCGATGGATCATTCTTATATGTCCGACCGATGGACATGCATTTATTTTTCCCAAAGATCCTACCGATGGATCATTCGTATATGTTCTATCGATAGACATGCATTTATTTTGCCAAAAGATCCTACAAATTGATCATTCTTTATTGTCCTACCAATGGACATGCATTTATTTTGCCCAAAGATCCTAGCGATGGATCATTCCTATATGTCCTACCGATGGACATGTATTTATTTTTCCCAAAGATCCTATTGATGGATCATCTTCATTCATCTTGTAATGACCCTCCAGGTCATTTTTGTGTAAATGCCTTCTTTCTGTCGTTTAGAGCATTCCTGTAGCGACCCCAAGTCATTTATGACTTGCTGGCACTGACTGTTCGATCGCCTGGTCGTTCGTTTGAATTTTATGCCTGTTTTTCTGTTTTGGAGCTTTTGAACCTTGAAAAGTTTATTTCGGTCATAACTTTAGGTAAACGACCTCAGATTGGAATTATGACGGTTCCATCAGCTCTGGAGCGGCCAAATTAGGCTAGGAGCATGGTTTGCCCGAGTCCCAGGGTTTTCGGTGTGATTTTGGGGCCAGTTAGCTCTTTAGTCTTTGAAATTTATTTTAAGGTTGACTACGATCAACATTCTTGGAAAATGCGCTCAAATGAAGATTCCACAGTGCGGTTAGTTTCAAAATATCGAGTTTGGTCTAGAACAACCCTTCGAGAATTACCGGGAGCTTCCGATCTGATTTTGATACCTCCGGTAGAAGTTGGCTAAAATGGCTCATATGGTGTGAAACCCACTTTTTGTCGAAACGACATCGTATGGAAATTTTGACTGCGCCATTAAGTCCGTTATATCAAATTCGAGAGGGTAGCATATTTCGTTTGCGTGCACGGGGTTCCGAACTAATCCCGAGCACCCCGTCGAAGTTTTGGAATTGTCTAAAACTTAGCTGGTGCAGCTGTCGAAAGTGCAGACTCATTTACTCTAAGCGTTCGCGGGATAGGCTGCATGTTCGCGGAGGTGTGGGAGAGTCTACTCCGCGTTCGCGGGCAAGAGCCTGCGTTCGCGTAGGTTTGTGTGTCTGGGTCCTTGAGCTCCGCGTTCGCGGAGGCCTGTTTGCTGAGAGGTTTCTTGTGCTCTGCATTCGCGGAGGTCTGTTGGGTGAGGGGAGAAGTTGTTATCCGCGTTCGTGGAGCACTGGCTGGCTCACCTTCGCGTTGACCGTGCTCGAGGAAGAAGAGGGGCCTGGCAGTGTCTATTTAATGAGGTCGAAACTCCCATTTTGGAGAGCTTCAAACCTTCATAAAAATCTCCTCGGTGGTCGGTTTTTGGCGATTGGACGTCCTAGACGCTCGGATTCTCGTTGGCTTCGTGGGGTTTAGGTTGGGGTTTGTTGGGTGTTCCTCGTTTTCCATGCAATCGAGGGTAAGTTCCTTGTTGGCCTATTTTGTTAAGTTTTGTGACTTGTTGTTATGGGCTATTAGGAGCGAAACCGACCCCTAATGGGTGATCCATTTTGGGATTCATGTTTGGGGAAGGATTTGGGACCTTTTCACTGAGTCAATTTTGGAAAATCCTGAGCGGGTCCCACTTTGCCCGATTTGACTCTGAAATTTGTCTGTCTCCGAATTTGTTGATTTTAGTGTCTAAATGACCGTATTGATGCTGTGATTCTATTTTTGATAGCGTGGCAGCAGTCTGAGGCCGTTCGGAAGGGAAATTCTCTAGTTGAGTGACCTCGAGCTCTTGAGATTGGGTTTTTGGTAGGTTACAGCTTCCCTTCCTTTTAGATTGAGCTTGAATGCGTAATTGCTGGTTGATATTTGTGAATCTAGGGTGGCTAGCTGGTATTGTTTCTCTGCTTATCCAATTTCCTATTTTATAGTTGACTGTTGGGCTGTTATGGGCTAGTATCATGCTGTAGATTCGGTTGTTGACTTGGATTGTTTGTATTTGTGTTGGGGACTATCTGTTGGGTGGTTATCTGATGTTGCATGAGTAGGACCAGGTTCTTTCACTCCGTGATTGGCTAATTGTTGTGATTTTGCCTTAGAATAGGTTGTTATATTGTTGACATAGTCCCATATACCTCGTTGACTTGAATATGTATCCGACGTGAACTCGGATGGACAAGATCCTTGTAGACTGATATAGCAGACTTGGGTCTAATAGTGTGAGCCTTAAATTAGGCGTTCTCGTGGCCTTCGGATCTTTCAATTCTTTCCCCTATATTTCTAAGATCGTGGCATGCTGCCGAAAGATATTGTATTGAGCTGATTGACGGACGGATTGTGATCGGCTGTGAGCCTTCGTTGATATACTTGTGAGGCGGCGTCCCGTAGTGTTTAGCCTTGCGTTGTGTTGTTCATAGTGGCTTTATCTGGTTTGAGGTTTTTAGCTCCAGTATGCAGCTGATGTTACGCGGTTCCCACCCAGTATTTCCGGTGCTAGGCTGTTGGGGGTAGGCTACCAGCTCTAGTCCATAGCTGATGTTATACGATTGCAACTCGTTATTCCCAGTGCAAGTCCGTGGAGCATAGACTACTATTCCCAGCCCACAGTTGACGTTACCCAGTTGGAACCGATATTTCCAGTGCTAGATTGTTGAGCATAGACTGATTAGCTTCAGTCCGAGGCTCACGTTACACGATTAGAGTCTGCTATTTCCAGCTCGACACCGTAGAGCGAGAGGTATTGTTCCAGCTCGAGACTGACGTTTCCGGTTAGAGTCTGGTACTTCCAGCTGGTGACAGATGATTGGGTGGGGCCCAGATATTGCTCCAGCTCGAGGCTGACGTTTCCGATTAGAGTTCGGTATTTCCAGCTCATGCCTGATGATTGGGTGGGGCCCAAATATTATTGCAGCTCGAAACTGACGTTACCCGGTTAGAGTTCGGTATTTCCAGTTCGTGACTGATAATTGGGTGGAGCCCAGGTATTATATTGTTGGGTCCGAGACCCATAGGTGTTACAGCTTCTGGTGATGGATCTCCTTTCGTTCTGTAGTATAGCTCTTCTGTGTACCGATCGAGCTTATGGGGTCCGTTCGAGTTTTATTTAAACATGTGCGTGAGTGTGCCCAATGGGTCTTATGGGGGGCCAGCTGGGTTTAGCTTAGCTATACTCAGTTTACTTTTCGATTTTCTATTTTCGTTATGTTGACCTCTATTGTTGTTGATTCTTTCTTGTCTGCTTGTTTTTATCTTTCTTGCTCAGCCGGCATATGATGCCTACTGGGTACCTGTTGTTTTGGTACTCATGCTACACTCTGCATCTGTTTTCGTGATGCAGTTCCGAGCACCAGTTGTCAGCGCTGAGATCGGGCCTAGAGCTGTCTTTTCAGGAGACTAGGATGAGCATATGGCATCCTGGGATTACCTGTCTCCTTCTGTATATATATTTTGGCTTGCCTTTTGTTTTCGAGACAGTTGTTTCGGTGGTCCATGTTTGGGACTTGTACTCTTGTTAGTAGTTCTGTACATGTGACTTCCAGATTTTGGGAGGTATTGTATCTATCATTTTGGTTTGGGTTCGCTTCAGCCTTCTTTTATGTATTATATTTGTATGCTTCCACTTTGTTTTGGACTAGTTCCTACTCTTAGTCCAATTACTGTTAAGTTCTAGGATAGAGTTTGGCTTGCCTACCGGTGGGTTGTAGGGGCCATCATGACTTGAGAAATCTGGTTGTGACAAATTGGTAGCAGAGCCTTGGTTTGTTGGTCTCAATTGTACAAAACTAACATCTAGTAGACTCTTGAGGATCGGTGCGGAGACGTCCGTGACTTATCTTTAGGAGGCTACAAAATTTCCTTAGAATGTTGTCTTATTTTGTATCTTTTCGTGCGTGGCTGTCCAGTTGGTCTCTTGAAATCTCACTTGTTCTGTTCTGTTAAAGGGATGGCTCTTATGTGCAAAGGAGGTCGAGGTGGTGATGCGGCACCAGACCGAGAGAGAGAGAGGACTCCGGAGCCTTAGACGGAGTCTCGAGCAGAGCCGATTCCTCCTCAGCCGGTGGGGCCAGGACCAGCCAGGCCACCACCAGCACCAGCTGTGGCTCCTGATCTTCAGGGCATGCTTGCCCAAATTCTAGCTTCTATCGGGAGTATGCAGCAGCAGCAGCCGGCCCCAGCACCAATCCTAGAGTCGGTTTAGCCACAACAAGACCAGCCTACAGTAGTGGCACCAGAGGTTCTTCAGCTGCCAGCACCAGCCGTGGTTTAGCTGGACCCGTTGGATGGGATTATGCCTTGCAAGAGTAGAAGATGCTAGGGGTGTTTCTTAGACTATCACCGCCGAGGTTCTCAGGGGATGCGGGGGAGGATGCCTACGAGTTCTTGACTACTTGCTGTGAGAGGTTGCAGACCTTGGGTTTAGTGGAGTCCAGAGGAGCTGACTTCATAGATTATCAGCTAGAAGAACTAGCCAGACAGTGGTGGCATTCGTTCATTGGGACCAGGCCAGCCAAAGCACCACCAGTATCATGGGAGAAGTTTTTCGAGGTTTTTCTGGCCAGGTTTATTCCATGGAGCGTCAAGGATCACCTTCGTGAGGAGTTCTCGAGGTTGGAGTAGGGCTCCATGACGGTGACTGAGTACGAGACCAACTTCTAGAGTTGTTCCGTCATGCTACCATGATTCTACCTACAAAGGAGAAGCGGGTCCGATGCTTCGTCAAAGGGTTGAGACTGCAGCTGAGGATTGAGTCGCAATCATTGTTGGCAGCAGGATATTCCTTTTTAGGGGTGGTAGACCATGCCCATACCATTGAGCATCTTCATCGTGAGGCCCACGGGGGTAGCGGCAAGAGGCCCAGATTAGATGACAGCTTCAGTGGGACCTGTCACAAGTCGAGGGATACCCGAGGTCGGGGTTACCAGGGGTTCTAGCCAGGGCAGTCCAGTCGCCCATTTTAGGCAGCATTGCAGACCTTAGAGGGAGTTCAGCCTCGTCAGAGAGGTTAAAGTGTCGGTCTGAGTCAGAGCCGAGGCGGGTTTCAGATAAGTGCATCAGGTCGGGGTGGCCAACCTCCAACAGTTAGCACATCTTCTCAGGGTTGCTTCACCTGTGGGGAGCTGGGTCATTGGGCCAGAGAGTGCCCTTCATCTAGATCAATTTCACCAGCCCCTCAGGCAACGAGGCCGATGTCAGGAGTTGTACCCCCAGCTAGAGGAGAGGGTCAACAGCAGGGTTCTCAGGGAGGCCCCAGGGGAGGCAGGACTGGTGGAAGAGTAGATGCGCGGGGTAGAGGTGCCCATGGCCACTTTTATGCAGCTCCAGCCAGAGCAGAGATCGAGGCGTCAGATGATCCGATCACAGGTACAGTTCTCTTATGCAGTTAGCCTGCTTCAGCCTTATTTAATCCTCGTTCTACCTATTCTTATTGGTCTGATTTTTGTGTGCCTCATTAGGGAGTGAGTCCTGAGCCCTTATTGGTTCCATTGCGTGTTTCGACCCTAGTAAGGGATTCTTTAGTAGTGGATCGGGTTTGCAGGTCTTGTGTGGTGACCATTCGGGGGCAGGACACTTTGGTTGATCTTATTGTGCTGTGTATGGTAGACTTTGATGTTATTCTAGGTATGGATTGGCTATCTCCTCATCGGGCTGTCTCGGACTGTTATGCCAAGACCGTGACTATAGCCATTCCTGGTATCCCACCGGTGGTGTGGCAGGGTTCTTGTAGTCGCACATCGATTAGGGTGATTTCTTGTATTCGGGCCCAGAGGCTGGTGGACAGCGGATGCTTGGCTTACTTGGCTTATGTCAGAGATGTGAGTACGGAGGGCCCTACAGTTGATTCAGTGCCTGTTGTTCGAGAGTTCATAGATGTGTTTCCTACCGACCTTCCTGGCCTACCCCTAGATCGGGACATTGACTTTGGCATAGACTTGGAGATGGGTACTTGTCCTATTTTTATCCCACCGTACCGCATGGCACCTGCAGAGCTCAGGGAGCTCAGTGATCAGCTTCAGGATCTCTTGAGTAGAGGGTTCATCAGACTAGTGTATCGCCTTGGGGTGCCCCAGTCCTGTATGTGAAGAAGAAGGACGGCACCATGCGGATGTGTATCGATTATAGGTAGTTGAATAAGGCGATGGTGAAGAACCGTTATCCTATGCCTCGTATCGATGATCTATTCGACCAGCTTCAGGGTGCTGCCATATTTTCTAAGATCAACTTGAGATCTAGTTATCATCAGCTGAGGATCAGAGTAGAGGATATCCCTAAGATAGCATTTAGGACTCGCTATGGCCATTATGAGTTCCTGGTTATGTCTTTTGGGTTGACTAATGCCCCTACCGCCTTTATGGACTTGATGACTCAGGTGTGCAGGCAGTATTTGGATTCCTTCATCATAGTCTTCATTGATGACAACTCTGTATACTCACGAGCCATCGTGAGCATGAGCAGCATTTGAGGATAGTGCTCTAGACTTTGATAGATCATCGGCTTTATGCAAAGTTCTCAAAGTGCGAGTTTTGTCTTGAGTCTGTAGCATTCTTGGAGCACGTGGTGTCCAAGGATGGCATTATGGTGGATCCAGCGAAGATTGAGGGTATCCGTAGTTGGGCTAGGCCCACTTCTGTGACTTAGATTCTGAGCTTCGTCGGATTGGCAGGGTACTACGGATGCTTTGTTGAGGGTTTCTCCACTTTAACGGCACCTTTCACTCGGTTGACTCTCCAGAATGTTCCATTTGTGTGGTCAGAGGAGTGTGAGAGGAGCTTTCTGAGGCTCAAGGAGTTGCTTACCACCGCTCCTATATTGGCTCTTCTAGTTGAGGGCGAGGGCTTCACAATCTATTGTGACACATCTGGCATTGGTTTGGGTTGTGTTCTAGTGCAGCAGGGCCAGGTTATTTCCTATGCATCGAGGCAACCTAAGCTGCACGAGCGCAACTACCCCACTCATGATTTGGAGTTGGCAATGGTAGTTTTCGCGCTTCAGATTTTGAGGCACTACCTGTATGGAGTTCATTATGAGATCTACACTGATCACAGAAGCCTTCAGTACATCATGACTCAGAGGAACCTTAATTCGAGGCAGCCTCGGTGGATTAAGCTCCTGAAGGACTATGATCTCTCTATTCTCTACCATCCGGGCAAGGCAAATGTAGTAGCGGATGCATTGAGTCGGAAGGCAGTGAGTATGGGTAGCCTAGCCTTCCTTTCTGTTTCGGAGCAACCCTTGGCTTTGGACATTCAGTCCTTAGCCAATCAGATGATCAGACTTGATGTTTCAGATTCCAGCAGGGTATTAGCATATGTTGGGGTTCAATCATCTCTGCTTGATCAGATCTATAGTCGTTAGTTTGAGAATGAGTCTTTGGTAGCACTCAGAGATAGAGTGTTGGCAAGTGATGCCGGTCAGGCTTCCTTAGATTTAGATGGGGTTTTGAGGTTTGCTGGCCATTTGTGCGTTCCCAGAGTTGGTGATTTGATCCAGCTGATCTTTAGCGAACCCATGATTCCAGATATTCTATTCATCCGGGCACAGCTAAGATGTATTGTGATTTGAGGCAGCATTACTGGTGGAGCGGTATGAGGAGGGACATCTCAGACTATGTGTCCCATTGTTTGTGTTGCCAGCAGGTGAAGATCGAGCATATGAGGCCTGGTGGAGAGTTGCAGAGATTACCAATTCCTGAGTGGAAGTGGGAGCGTATCACCATGGACTTCGTTGTTGGGTTGCCACAGACTCCTAGGGGTGTTGACAATATCTGGATCATCGTGGATCGATTGACCAAGTCAACACCCTTCATCCCTGTTCATACATCCTACCATGTTGAGAGGTTGGCCCGTATCTACATCTGGGAGGTAGTCCATCTTCATAGTGTGCCTGTTTCTATCATCTAAGACCGGGGCCCACAGTTCACTTCCATCTTTTGGAGAGCATTCCAGGGGGAGTTGGGCACCCGTGTGGATCTTAGCACACATTTCACCCGCAGACTGATGGCCAGTCCGAGAACACTACCCAGGTTCTTAAGGATATGTTGCGGGCCTGTGTTATAGACTTAGGGGGTCAGTGGGACCATTTCTTGCCCTTGGCAGAGTTTGCGTACAATAAAAGCTACAATTGTAGCATCCAGATGGCCCCGTTTGAGGCCCTATATGGTAGGCATTGTCGCACTTCAGTCGGTTGGTTTGAGTCTACGGAGCCTAGGCCGCATGGTACAGATCTGTTTCAGGAGTCCTTCAAGCATGTGAGGTTGATTCAGGACAGGCTCAGGACAGCTCAGAGTAGACAGCGGAGTTATGCAGACCGCAGGCGCCGACCGTTGAGTTTTGTCGTGGGTGACACAGTATTCCTCCGAGCATCGCCCATGAAGAGCGTGATGAGATTTGGGAGGCGGGGCAAGCTTAACCCCGGGTATATCGGGCCTTTTGAGGTTTTGAGGGCATTTGGTGAGATGGCTTATGAGTTGGCTTTACCTCCAGCATTCACAGCGGTTCATCCAGTATTCCATGTTTCGATGTTGCGTCGATATGTTCCAGAAGAGTCTCATGTGCTCCAGTATGTTGCCGTTGAGCTGGCTGATCGCTTGACTTATACAAAGGAGCCAGTTGCTATTTTGGCCAAAGATGTGAGGCAGCTGAGGTCGAGAGACATTCCTGTGGTTAAGGTTCATTGGAGGCATCGTCCATTTGAGGAGGCTACCTGGGAGATCGAGTGGGAGATGCGGGAGCAGTTCCCCAGCTTATTTGAGCCCTCATGTACTTCTTGATCCTTACTTTCGCGGGTGAAGCCCTTTTAGTAGTGGATATTGTAATGACCCTCCAGGTCATTTCTATGTTAATGCCTTGTTTCTATCATTTAGAGCGTTCCTATAGCGACCTCAAGTCATTTATGGCTTGATGGCACTGACTGTTTGGTCTCCTGGTCATTCGTTTAGGTTTTATGCCTATTTTTCTGTTTTGGACCTTTTGAACATTGAAAAGTTTATTTCGTTCATAACTTTAGGTAAACGACCTTAGATGGGAATTCTGAAGATTCCATCAGCTCCAGAGCGGCCAAATTAGGCTAGGAACATGGTTTGCCCGAGTCTCGGGGTTTCTGGTGTGATTTTGGGGCCAGTTAGCTCTTTAGTCTTTGAAATTTGGTTTAAGGTTGACTTCGGTCAACATTCTTGGAAAATGCACTAGGATGAAGATTCCAATAGCGTGATTAGTTCCGGAATGTCAAGAATTACCGAGAGCTTCCGATTTGATTTTGACACTTCCGGTAGAAGTTGGCTAAAATGGCTCATTGGGTGTGGGACCCACTTTTTATCGAAACGACCTCGTATGGAAATTTTGACTGCGCCATTGAGTCCGGAATGTCAAATTCAAGGGGGTAGCATATTTCATTTGCGTGCATGGGGTTTCGAACAAATCCCGAGCACCCCGTCGGAGTTTTGGAATTGTCCAAAACTTAGCTGGTGCAGCTGTCAAAACTGCAGACTCATTTACTCTCCGCGTTCGTGAAGGTGTGGGAGAGTGTACTCCGCGTTCGCGAGCCAGAGGCCGCGTTTGCGCAGGTCTGTGAGTCTAGGTATATCCCTGTTCTCTGCGTTCGCAGAGGCCTATTTTGTGAGAGGTTTCTTGTGCCCCACGTTCGCGGAGGGTTATCCGCATTCACGGAGCTTTGACCACGTTCGCGGAGAAGAGGGGCCTGGCAGTGTCTATTTAATGAGGTCGAAGCGCCCATTTTGGAGAGCTTCAAACCTTCATAAAAATCTCCTTGGTGGTCGGTTTTCAGCGATTCGAAGTCCAAGGCACTCCGATTCTCGTTGGCTTCATGGGTTTTAGGTTGGGGTTTGTTGGGTATTCCTCTTTTTCCATGCAATCAAGGGTAAGTTCCTTGTTGGCCTATTTTGGTAAGCTTTGTGACTTGCTGTTGTGGGCTGTAAGAAGCGGATCCGACCCCTAATGGGCGATCCAATTTGGGATTCTTGTTTGGGGAAGGATTTGAGACCTTTTCACTGAGTCAATTCTGGAAAATCCGTAGCGGGTCCCACCTTGCCCGATTTGACTCCAAAATTGGTCTGTCTCCGAATTTGTTGATTTTAGTGTCTAAAAGACTATATTGACGCTGTGATTCTATTTTTGATAGCGTGGCAGCAGTCTGAGGTTGTTCGGAAGGGAAAATTTCCGATTGAGTGACTTGGAGCACTTGTGATCGGCTTTTTGGTAGGTTACGGCTTCCCTTCCTTCTAGATTGAGCATGAATGCATAATTGCTGGTTGATATTTCTGAAGCTGGATGGCTAGCTAGTATTGTTTCCCAGCTTATCTGATTTCCTATTTTATAGTTGAGTATTGGGTAGTAATGGGCTAGAATCATGCTGTAGATTGGGTTGTTGACTTGGATTGTTCGTATTTGTGTTGGGGACTATCTGTTGGGTTGTCATCTGATGTTACATGAGTGGGACTGGGTTCTTTCACTCCGTGATTGGCTGATTGTTGTGATTCTGCCTTAGAATAAGCTGTTATATTATTGACATAGTCCCATGTACCTGGTTGACTTGAGTATGTATCCGACGTTGACTCGGATGAACTAGATCCTTGTAGACTTATATAGCAGACTTGGGTCTGATAGTGTGAGCCTTAAATTAGGCGTTCTCGTGGCCTTCGGATCTTTCGATTCTTTCCCCTCTATTTCTGAGATCGTGGGATGCTGCCGGAAGATATTGCATTGAGCTGATTGACGGTCAGATTGTGTTAGGCTGTGAGCCTTCATTGATATCCTTGTGAGGCGGTGGCCCGTGGTGTTTAGCCTTGCGTTGTGTTGTTCATAGTGGCTTTATCTTGTTTGATGTTATTATCTCCAATACGCAGCTAATGTTATGCGGTTCCCACCATATATTTCCGATGCTAAGCTGTCGGGGGTAGGCTACCAGCTCCGGTCCATAGCTAATGTTATACTATTGCAGCCCGTTATTCCCAGTGTGAGTCCGTGGAGCGTAGACTACTAGTCTCAGCCCACAGTTGACGTTACCTAGTTGGAACTGATATTTCCAGTGCTAGACTGTTGAGCGTAGACTGATTAGCTCCAGTCCGAGGCTGACGTTATACAGTTAGAGTCCGTTATTTCCAGCTCGAGACCGTAGAACGAGAGGTATTGTTCCAGCTCAAGACTGACGTTTCTGATTAGAGTTCGGTATTTCCAGCTCGTGACTGATGATTGGGCGGGGCCCAGATATTGTTCCAGCTCAAGGCTGACATTTTCGGTTAGAGTTCGATATTTCCAGCTTGTGACTGATCATTGGGCGGGGCCCAGATATTCTTCCAGCTACAGACTGACGTTACCCGATTAGAGTCCAGTATTTTCAGTTCGTGACTGATGATTAGGCGGGCCCCAGGTATTATATTGTTGGGTCTGGGACCCATGGGTGTTACGGCTTCTGGTGATGGATCTCCTTCTGTTCTGTAGTATAGCTCTTTAGTGTACCTGTCGGGCTTATGGGAGTCCGTTCGGGTTTTATTGAAACTTGCGCGCGAGTGTGCTCAGTGGGTCTTCTGGGGGGCCCTGCTGGGTTTAGCTTACCTATATATTCAGTTTACTTTTCGCTTTCTTGTTTCCGTTCTGTTGACCTCTGTTGTTGTTGATTATATCTTGTCTGCGTGTTTTTACCTTTCTTACTCAGTCGGCCTATGAGGCCTACTGGGTACCTGTTGTTTTGGTACTCATGCTACACACTGCATCTGTTTTCGTGATGCAGGTCCGAGCACCAGTTGTCAGCACTGAGATCGAGCCTGGAGCTGTCTTTTTAGGAGACTAGGGTGAGCACATGGCGTCCTGGGATAACCTGTCTACTTCTATATATATTTTTTGGCTTGTCTTTTGTTTTCGAGACAGTTGTTTTGGTGGTCCACTTTTGGGACTTGTACTCTTGATAGTAGTTTTGTACATGTGACTTCCAGATTTTGAAAGGTATTGTATATACCATTTTGGTTTGGTTTCGCTTTAGCCTTCTTTTTATGTGTTATATTTGTATGCTTCCGCTTGGTTTTGGACTAGTTCTTACTTTTAGTCCCATTACTGTTAAGTTTCAGGATATAGTTTGGCTTGCTTACCGGTGGGTTGTAGGCGTCATCATGACTTGAGAAATCGGGTCGTGACATATCTTACAGATGGACATGCATTTATATCCTACCGATGGATCATTTTCATTCGTCCTACCGATGGACATGCATTTATATCCTATCGATGGATCATTTTCATTCGTCCTACCGATGGTCATGTATTTAAATCCTACCGATGAATCATTTTTATTCATCCTACTGATGAACATACATTCATATCCTACCGATGGATCATTTTCATTCGTTCTGCCAATGGACATACAAATATATCATACCGATGGATCATTCTCGTGCGTCCTACCGATAGACAGACATCAATTTTGTCAAATATCATATCAATGGATTCATGTTTGACTTATCAAATGGACTGCCAATATTTTTGTCACCATACACATATCCTGTCGATGGATATGTTTGTCTTGCCTATGAACTCACACCACACTTCAACAATAAGACGAAGGCTGTCAACATGCATGAATTTAAAGCAAGAATGGCTTCAAATTACCAAGACAACAACGTATCCACAAAAATATGCAAAGAAGATGGCAGAAAGTATCGTAAGGAAAGCTACCTTTTTCTTTAATTTTGTCTCTTCTAATGAGTTTTATCTTTGTCTTTTCGAGAACATCCAAGAGGATGCATTTTCAATTAAGCCACAGGTGTGGATTACGTTAACAAGGACGCGGCACAACGTGGAACCTTTTGGAAACAAGTCGAGGAGCGATTTCCACCACATTCAAATCACATTTTTATATGAAGGTCATGTGTTTAGCCAAAATTTGATTTGTCAATTTTCTTTGTCTATGATTTCTTTCATCAATCATATCCAACGAAAGGGACAGTTGTTGACACCTAATTTTTGCCTTCCATTTTCAAAATTTATAATTTTTATGTTTTATTTATTAAATAGTTCAAAATATATTTTTGTAATTTTAAATAAATTTATCAGTAGTTATTCTTATTTTTCAAAATATTAAGATTTTTATTAGTTTACTTTGAATTTTAGTTAATTTTAATTATATTATTTTTGACACAGTCGATTGAATATATTCAAATATTTATTCAATTTGATTAAATCATTAATTTTGTTAAATTATATTTTTTACAAGCATTGGTTGCATTTGTTACATTTTTAAATATTCATTTTATTCGTTACATTTGTTAATATTCATTTTGATATATTTTGCACAGTCTAAAAATTCATTCAAATATGGATAAGATTTCATACACATATATTTTATTAATCGGTGGTTTCGGTCCACGGTTTTAAGATAATGGTATTGTACTATAGGTGGTTTTCGATTTTCTATTTAAGAAATAGCTTGGTCATTAAGTTAGTGGTGGTGGATAAGATTTAAGGGGTAATTTTCAGATTTTTAATGTTTAATAAATTCTTTTAGTGTTCATAATTTTTCAATGACAAGCTCACCGAAATTCCGTCGGAATTCGGAAAATCCACCACAAAAACCCCCTTTTTCGTTTTCTCCTTTTTCTGGCGAGACAGCCACCGGAACACTACAACAGCAACGAATCAGCCACCCTCAACTCTGACCAAAACAAAAATCCCAAACACCACCCGAACAAAACCCAAACCCACCAGATCTCACCACTAAACACCAATCAAAACTACCCTCTTTTCTGGCAAGATCCCGACTCAAAACCACCTTTCATCCGACCTAAAACCTAGCAGCTTCAAAAACCCCATTCCTCTCCAGCAAAAAACAAACAAACAACAGCACCCAAACGACTCCAAATCACCATCAATCCAACGGCAAGCCACCGGAAAACCACCCAAAAACCGACCAAAACAACCCTAAAGCCAACCAGATCTCCTCTCTTCCACACCATCGGAAACGGCTCCAGCGAACCGGACCTCTAAGCTCCAAGTTTGCGCACCAACAATAGCTCAAAAC